>JAJHUR010119138.1:45246-65486 GCA_027495735.1 Lutjanus campechanus
GAGGGCGCCAGTCCTCTTCCTCTGAGGCGGATATGTTGAACCGCCATGTTTCACAGTAGCCTTGAACAAACACACCAAACACTGGCTCTAGATATGGCCCTTCACAGCCACCCTGGGCTCACCTACATGAAGGGGAGAGTGAAAAGAGGTGTTTGCAGTCTGCAAACTCACCACTAGATGTCACTCAACCCTACACTCTAGTCCTGTAAGGAATAATTCAACATCACGGGAAATACAGTTATTTTGTTATGTGGTTAAGAGTTTGATGAGAACATTGGTACCAATCTCTTATCTGTCAGTTAAATATGAAGCTACAGTCAGCAGCTGGTTAGCCTAGCTTAGCAGAAAGACTGGAAACAGAGGGAAACAGCTGGCCTGGCACCAGCACCTCTAACCTGTTTCATTTGCACAAAAACTTAAATGTAAAAACATCAATCTGCTATTTTATGGGGATTATGTGCTAGACTGTTGTATGTGCTAGTGAGTTTCCAGCCTCTTTGATTTAAAAAACAAATGAGCATATTTTCCAAATTGTCAAATATTATTTTCTGCATCTATTAATGTAATACGGGTATAACTGCTATTAGATGGAATCCTAAAACAACATGAGTTTAAAAACTGTGTTCAAGTAGTCCACAATAATATATACTTTACTTCTATCTTATCTTATCCAAGTGCAGAAAAATTACAGGTTGAGTGTATCTAAGCTTCTTTATGACGTATGCTTCAGCTCTCAGATCCTTCCATGGTTCAGTGAGCTCTTTAATACACAATGTGCTGATGAAAGGCCCCCTGCTCATCCAGTGTTTGAGTGATGAGTCACACCACAAGAAAACACGAGAGGCCATGGGTGAGATTTTGTTGTGACAACAGCAAATTCAAGGTTGAAATAGTAACACATCCAACTTCTCGATGTAATTTTTATTTCCAGGACATCTGAGAAAAGCACCAACAATGACCCATTTACCCAGAGAGCATTGTGCCTCACTGTTCAGGATACTGCAAAGTGAGACAAAGGACAGGTGTTGTGTAGGTACAACAAGCTAACCATATCATGTTGGAATGGTCTGAGAAGTAGTAGGCACCGATGTTAACCATGCCCTTTCAGTGGTTGTTATAAGAGGTAATCTGCTCCGTTGTAGCAAACAAATTAGATGTGTGTGTGTGTGTGTGTGTGTGTGAAAGAGCTTTAAAGATGTAATTATGTTCAAATTGTATTATAGTATATCTAGGCCACAAGGAGGGGCATTTTAAACCCTGAAACTCTTTTTTCCTGTTGCATTGGGACAATAATTGACTCCAAGTTTATATGCTGACATTTCAAATGATAAAACCCCCACAACCAAAAGGAAAATTAGAGAGGAAAGCTTACCTCTAATGATATATCCCATTATAACAAGAGGCTCCTAACAAGACCCACATACTCTTGTCATTTGTTGCAGATAAAGATCTAGATGAGTTAGAATTGAATGTTTATCCATGAAACTAAACCATGTTTTTGTTTCAGACAGACAATGGCATCGCAAATGGTTACTTTCAGTTCACAATTAGAGCATAAAAAGGGCAAAAACTTCAGCAAAGGACTTGAAACAAACTACTGCTACCTGACAATCATAAAGAATAAATCATTTTCATCATATTCTACAAAAAATTATGTTTACTAAATTTATTCTACTGCTTGCTAACTCAAATATGCATTTTGTATAGTGAACAGCATGAATCAACATTAAGGCATCTTTTGAAAAGCAAAAAACATTTAGATTAAAATCCAGGACATAAAACAAAAACGGACTGTCACTGAAAGCATCATACAGAGGTTGTATGGAGTAAAAATATATTTAAATATTTAATCTCTGCTTGCACATAGAAACCACAAACGTCTCAACAAATAGCTTGAGAGTTAAAAACTGCAAGTATACTGTTTCAAGTCACGATGACGGCCTACAGGTCTAAAATCTGCTGCGGTTTTAAGACAGAGAGGTTTCTGTATATAGCTGCCATGTATAGTTTAGTGGCAAAAACACTTTATATGTACCTACTGCACTCAAATTCTTCTTTCTAAATAATATACATTACCTAAATCTCTCTCTTTGATTATAGGGTGTGTAAAACAGGGTTTACATTGAGGCTCATACTTACAACACTGCAGTCAAGCCCTAAATGCACAAAGGATCTCACCACTATCTAACATACGGTCACATCTGGCATGATGAATTGGAGCAAAGATAGTGTTAGACAGGTGGTTTTGTTGTCTGCCTCAAGTGTTGTCACTAGCAGAGTGAGAAACGGCGAGAGTTAATATTCATCTTGGTGACGCCGATGAGCCTGAGAGGGGCAGAGAGGCCGAGCCCCGGGGTGACCGGACATTCACACAGCAAGTCGGACAGCTCGTCCCGCTCCTCGAGGCTAAAGGTGGCGTCGTTGAGCATCCTGCGATGCAGGTGGCACGTCTGTTCTATCTTCAGCTTGTTGATGTCGCTCCGGAGCCGCATGAGCTGCCTCGCCAGCTGCTGATCCTGCAGGCGCATGTCTGTCTGATGAAGAGAGACAGAAAACAGTGGTGGTCAAACAACCTGCTGATTTACTGATGAATCACTTAAAGTGGCAGTATCGAAGAATTCAGTCCTGGTTCATTTTGCAACACCTGTAGTTACTGATGGTAACAGCAAATGCAGAATTTTGGGTGCAGAAAAACAAACTTCACTTTAATAAATAGGTCTGGCAATAATTGCTCTTTTTGCATCATTCTGTGAGAGACTGTGATCTAATTTTATACTGCACAAGGCAAGGAGTTAGCTACCTGACTGAGAAGTTAGAGGTGTCCAGCCTGTAGCTCTTCATCTAACAGCTCCATGTGGCTGCTCCCTCTTGTTCCATTACACCCTAAAATATTTTAAACTGATCCGCCGTCAAAAAATGCCAAATGACTGTTGTCTTGTTTTGTAGATGTATTTTTGATGAACAATAGTGTTAAGCAAGTGCTAAGCTCACTGATAAACACACTGCATTTCCTAATAAAATAAAAATCTTTGAGATTGCCACTTTAATCAGCTAGAATTTTGATATAATAATGTTTTAGTCAAGTGAAAATACCAAATACACTTCCATTCTTTTGGGTGCTGTTAAATCCCATATACTGTAGATAAATTTACAGAATTTAAGTTTTTATGTCTAATCTTGGGCTTCTAGGGGAATAGTTTGACATTTTGTGAATATGATTATTTACCTTCTTGCTGAAAGTTAGATGAGAAAAAGGTACAGTTAACAGAAGCAGCTAGCGCTTTAGAGGTGCATGTAGGCAGATTTTGTTACCTTTTACCATTTTGTTATTATTTCTTTAAACACAATTTTTAGTTGTATGCTGCAATTTACACGCAGGTCATGCATGTAGATTCAGGTCCATGCATTCAGTCCTTATTGTGTAACAAAATCTAAAAAGAAAACTCACAGTGGGATATCCACAAACAAGTTTCTCATCATAAGCTCTCTCAGTTTTATCTCTTTCGTGTCCACCGTCCGTGTGCAAAAGTCTGTGCAAAGATCATAATCATCTCTTGTCCCCAGTCTTTGTGCAAAATGTTTGTGTGTATGATTCTGCCTCTGATGGTGCCTCTTTGCGTGCTCAGTCCAGGCTTATGAAGCGTGGGTGAATGTGCAGCAGAGTAATTGAGCAGAGTAAAAATGATTACACTTGCAGAAACTGTGTGCAACAAACATCTCATGCCTTTGCCTGAGTCCCAATCAATCTCACTCGCTGATGTGACTGGGACTCTTCTGGCCAGTAATTGGACATTGTGTCCATTGTTAAATTCTAATTAGCTAAGCAGCAGGAAAAATGTGAATTAAAGTGTGTGCTTGAATCTCAAGTATTGGATTGGATTAGGGCCATCCACCGGCAGCAAATACTAAACAAAATAAAATTTTCAGCGATACAATACTTCATCAGCTCCATTTTCAAAAAAGATAAAATGTGTACATTATAAAAAATGTAGATCATTTGATGTTGGGTTGTATGAGGCACTTATTGATAGTCAGTGTATTGCGTAATTACAGTAGATGCAGACCCTCGTCAGGTACAGGGTCGGCAACAAGAGATATTTTAGCAACTTAAAGAAAGGTCTACCTTTGCTGTCAGACAGCCTTTCCTGATGGGAAACCACCATTATATAAGCCAAATATTGCTCCCTCCATACCAACCAAACTCCACAGACAAAATCACTACTTTTACTTGGTAGAAAATGGGAGCTGCTGGTCTACCGCTGCCTCCAAACTAACAGATGGAGGCAGCCATCTGTTAGTTTGTTTGTGTTATTGTGTGACTTTGGTGAACCCAAACTATCATTTTGAATAAAAAAAGTCACATAAAACTCAAACACACTAACTGATCAAGGCAGTGGTATAGTATACACTCAAACTTGTACTGACTACCATCTACTGTAGGTAACACGCTGACTATCATTAAGAACATCATACAACCCCACTTCAAATAATTCAACCTATCTCTTTAAGCAATGTCTCACCAGTTCTCTCCTCAGCCAGCTGAGAGCTTCATCGATGTTCCCAAATCCCTTCAGCACACCTGACGGCAACTTGCACTGAATCACGTCAGAGTCTACAACAGTCTCTTTTGGTGGGACTACTTTCCCTTCAGGCTCCTCTTGGATCAGACTTTTCCCAGTTCCTGATTCTCTGAAGCTTTCGGCCTCGAGCCGAGCTTTCCACTCCAAGTAGGAAGGTCTCCTGGTCTCCAGTCTTAATTTCTCTGTCAAGGCCTTCAAGTTCATGAGATGGTCATCTGTAGGCAAATCCACGTCTTCCCCACATTCTGCTTCCTCCAGGACACAAGTGCTGTCTACCATTATCTGAGGAGCTGAAGGTGTGTCCATCATCAATCTGGTAAATACAAAAAAGGGCCCTTAAAAATGTGTCAAAATAAAAATAGATATCTGCTCTTCATTGGTGCTCTCTTGTTGCACATCTCCTTCCTGTCTCTGCTCTTTGTCATTAAAGTTGATCTTCAAAGGATTCCCAGTGGACCCACTGATATTTCAGATGCAGATCATCTTTAAAACTGTAGATAAGAAAAGACACAAGTTATGAAACATTTGCCGACTTTAACACTGGCCACCATCTCCAAATGACAAGAGACAAAACTAATGTGGCATCTGACAAGGGATGCACCACAGTTGTGGCATGATAGGCTGTAACAGGATAGATTATATAAAAGTATAATCAAAGTTTTCTCTCTGCATTCTCCTTCGTTCTGTAAACTGATTTGGATGGAGCATTTGGCCTCTCACATGACAAATAAGAGAGGTTCAGCACACTGAAGAAACAAATCTCCCGGATTTTCATGTAACAGGAACAAACTGTTTCCATAGCAACGACACAGGGACTGTAAATGAATCAGCAATTTTGCACCTTCTGTCCTCAGGGCTTACTGCCTTAACCGACCTGAGGTGACGGACGACTGGCAGTGAAGCACAATGGCTGATAGTGTTGCTCTTTTACAGCACCTCTTCTATTTACAGCTAAAACAGAATGTAACATCCTGAACATTCTGGGCATATTTAAGTATTCCTCTTAAAAGGTAAAGGTCAATGTTATGGTCACATATACAATTATACAGAGCACAACGTACAGTGAGATTTAGTCTCAGATTTAACCCATCTGTATCAGGAGCAGTGGACAGCCACTGAGCAGGTCTTTTCTTTAAAGATTATTTTGACAGTGACAGTCGACGATATGACAGGAAAGAGGGTAGAAAGAGAGGAGTTGACATGCAGCAAATGGGCTGCTGGAAGGAGTCGAACCAGTGCACGCTGCAGAGGACTAATAGCCTCAGTACATGGGGCGCGCACTCTACCAACTGAGCTATAGGGGCGAGGCGTGCCACCAACTTCAGTTCTGAGCCTGAACCTTGGTCAGGGGTTCCGATTCGAAAATTGCTTGATCATACCAGCACACACAGCGGAAAGACATGCAAGCACGGTGAAAACATGAAGGGCTACAAGCTTCTTGTTGTGAAATGAAAGTGCTACTCACTGTCCCAGCGTGCTGCCCTTTGGATTCCTAATAAACAAGTACATGTTTTGTTTTGTTGTTAAGAAAAGCACACAATTCAGCCATGTGTATTTTGCCCCTGCTTTGAACTAAACATCAGCATGCTAACATGTTCACAATTACAATGCTAACATGCTTATGTTTAGCATCAGCATGGTAACCATGGTCAGCATCTTAATGTGTTAGTATGCTGCTAACTTCTGCTAATTCACACTAAAAACAAATACATAAATGTCCGTACCAAATTTTACACTATTCATCCCATAGTTATCAAGATATCTAAAGCTACTACAAGGAATTTTCATATTGTGTTGATTTTGGAGGCCCCTGTGGACAAAAGCTGTAGTTTTCCTACTGTAATAACCACAAAATATAACATTGAAAATAAAATTATCTAAATAAAAATCTCCTGCCTCCTTTTAAATGACTAACACACTATTCACTGTAAATTTGCTTGTTTCATAAACAGTTTAAAAACTCTTTGTAGTAGCCTTAACTTAAAGGGAAAACATTTCAAGTGGGTGTTCAGGCACTGTTGATGGTAAATGTAGTCTATTGAAACAATTAATTCCTCAGTCTGTGCTAAATTGACAAAAACAAAATTAGTTCTCCTGCTCATGGAGCCATGCCAACAGTGCCTACACGGACCAGAATGCATGGCATGCAAACCTCTGATGGCCACGCTGTTGTTTATCACCACCCTAGCTTATAGCCTTTACTTTGTTGGCCAAAACATAGTGTTAGGTGACCAAAATACTCATCTAACATAACCCCTGGTTACCCAGAGGTGGAAGCTAGGAGTCTAAAGTTAAAATATCCTGTAGTTCTTGAAGGCCCACAGGAGAGAATAACTCAGGAAATAGTCACAAACTAAATCTTTAATGCAGCCTCTTAAATGATATTGCAAACACACACTCTTAACAGTGGCAGCACAGGCAGACTTACTGCCCAGTGTGCTCTTGCAAAGTTCTTCAAGCACTCAATAAGTGGTTAGCGCTCAGTTATTCCATAATGGGCACAGCAGACCAGCACTGAAGTCATTGTATCTAATGATAGGCTTGGCTGTTTTGCAAGGTAAAATAGACCTCTCGCTGTGCAGAGGGGCTGACTGATGAATGCCTGGGAATGGATCCTCTCCTTATTCTATTCTTAACGGGAATCAGTGAGTCTCCGGAGACCGCAGTGTTACAGGAGACCAATGAAAATCTATACACATGCATTTTTAAAGAGTTTGTAAAGATCTTGTATGTACAGTAGGGAAGTGATTTAAATTGTGAATAGGAACTGCAGAGCCAAGAGGTTTAGAAAGATGAGGAATGTGTGTGTATGGAAAAATTATATAATGAACACAGTTATAAAGAATTAAAGAGTTTAAATCCTTAACAGCAAAAACCCGACCTAGCTTCTTGTTGGCTACTTGATCACTTGAAGGCATGGTTGGGATTATTTGAAGCATGGTTGTAAGAGGTATTTATTGATAGTCAGTCTGTAGTATCTACATTAGATGGCGGTTGACACATCCCAGTTTGGAGAAGCAGAAGGGGACACCAGCATGGAAGCTTAGCAATGTGCTGCTGTGGACAGGGTCTTAGCCACTTAAAAAAAGGTTCACCTAAAAAAAGTCAATATCAGTTTAAGCATACATTAAATTTAGAATATTTCCAAAGCTTTACTTTGCTGTAAGAGAACCTTTTCTGATAGGAAACCAACATTTTAAAAGCCAAATATCACTCCAAACCAACCAAACTCCATGGGCAAAATTTGTAATTTTATCTTGCAGAACATAGGAGTTACTGGTCTACCACTGCCTCAATCTATAGTTAGTTAGTTAGTGTTATTTTGTGATTTCAGTGTTTTAAAAAGATAGTTCAGATTCACCGAAGTCACACAATAACACGAATAAACGGACAGATTGAGGCAGTGGTAGCACAGCAACTCCTGTTTTCTGCTAGGTAAAATGACTGATTTCACCTATGGAGTTTGGTTGGTTTGGAGAAAGAGTGATATTTGGCTTGTATAACGGAAGTTTCCCGCCAGAAAGGGCTGTCTGATGGCAAAGTAAAGCAGTGAACATATTGTTAATATAGTGTACATTTAAACTGACAATGATTTAAATGGCTAAAATATCTTTTCTTGCTGATCCTGTTCACAGCAGAAGATTGCTTAGCCTCTGCGCTGGTGCCCTTCTCGACCTGCACTTGAGTAGAACAGCAGGAAACATTTCTCTTAAGAAAGCCAAAATTTACATCCAGAATATCAAATACAGCCTGGGGCAAATACAAACACTTACAGACTTATCTTTGGGAGAATAAAGAGTGTTTATCCCCATTATGTCCCAACTGGCATCCAAATCACCAAACATCACACATACATTCCTCTGGTTTCAAGGCAGCAGAGTTTGACTCCTCAGCAATGTCCAGTTGCAGCGTTTCCACACTAACAGAATTTATTTTGTGGTGTTGGACTGTAAGATGCCAAAACCTGGTCTGGCTTATAAAGTCTGGCTCTCCTGCCTGGAACATGCAGGCATGTCTACATAACAAACATGACTGCACACTGCGCAGCAACTAATCAGGCATTAGCGTGTATCTCGCCAATCTATAACATAACACGCCTCTGAGTCATTTGTTTCCATTCAGAGGTGTTAAATTTCACAGTTGAGGTTTGATTATGTACTGATGCGCAGTGCAGTACAGGAGAATATGAGCATTATTATCCATAGAAATCATCAGCAGGATCACAAAGAGATGAACAGCCTGACACAAAAGCTATTCATAAAGGTAAACAACCGATTACTGTGGCATAGTGGATTTTTGTTCCTTTGTTATGGCAACAAAAAACTTAATAAAATCAAAATCAAAATACCCCACATTAACAGTATAAACCAATAACAAATAGAGAGAAAACCCCCATCAGTATCAACAGGTGTTCTTTGTGGTTGTTTATGTTCATAAAGATGGATGAATTCATACTAAAGGATTAATTAGCTGGTTATGAAACTTTTAACTATGATACCTTTATATGACCTACATAAGCAACATAATGGCTATTGGCTATTTTTCCTTTTTAGCTTAAAGTGCTTCTGCTTTCCTTCTTTAATGAAATAAAATAAAAGTAGTTAGCCATGACCTAAGCATGCGCAAAAACTGGCATGACATTGGCAATGAATGCTTGAATTGTGGACAACTGCAAAACAAAAGAAGTACAAAGAAGTACACAAGAAGTATAAAGCTGCATGAAACTGAGATACTCGAGTAGAGAAGACTAGGCTACAAGTACTGGTTACTTTAAAGCACTAGTAAACTCTCAAGTCAGTATCACATAAGAATAGAAAACATTTTTCTTGATCACTTTTTAATGGGTAAAAAACATCAACACAAAACATTAAGTTACTACTATATATAGCTCCTGTCTAGGGAAAAATAACAATACTTAATGCCTTATTTTCTCTTCTTCACTGTTCCATGAAGTTGTGTTCGAGTTCACAGACAGATTTCTCATCTAATTAATGTATTCAATTTTGTTTTCAACATAAAGGCAATACAATTTCTCATTACTTTCTTCAGGAAACAGACTAACATGGGGCTAATCTATGTACAAAAATTATACATTAGGGCTAAAACGTAACTTTACGTCACGTGCGGAAAACCGAAGTGATACTGCGTCCATTCATGTTAAGCTCTTCTTGTTTCTGTCCAAGCTGCAAGGTGAGACACCACCGGCATCATGTGAAAAACTGTAATTCAAAGCAGCTCGTTTACCTTGTGGGAATTCATCTGCTGCAGTCCTACTTGGAGTCATCCACCCTGAATCCAGCAGCCACATCACTGAACACCATCATCAGCCCTCTGTCTCTGGTTTTACTCCCCAGTAGCTTCCCCGGTCCACTTGTTTTTGAGCAGAGATCTACCGGAGGAGGGGCGGGACGGCTGCGTCAGGTTCTGGTTGCTTGGAGACGACCCAGGAATCCCTATCAGACTTCCCGCCGCATGAATATTAATGGAGGTGCACCACACACTGATAACTAAGCAACGGCGTCACTCTTATTATCATTTATTTTCATTCAACAAACACACGACAGGAACTTTTATTTAACTATACAATTGGACAATACGTACAAAATGTGTGCCAGAATAAATAGAAAGAGCTCTTCAAAAATGGCAATATCTAAAACATACAAGTACCAATTTTATAGCTTCCAGATACAGATCAAGAAAACTTTAAGTTTATTTTCCTTGGTGCAGATTAGCAACAGTTTTGTGCCACATTGGGAATCTGTAGTGATTTTTCATCATGGAATATAAGTCTATAAGAACTCAACATAAATAAATATAGATAAAAACAGAGCATATTGTCTACTCACTTCAATATAGATTATAGCTTCTCCTACAGTCACTGATGGTTTGTTGTAGTGCTGATTGTCTGCTGAGTCACATCAGTGGAGGGTACAAAGACTAGGAGTCTTTTCAGGGCCAATATGATACAGATTATTAGTGATCAAGGAAACTGACGACCAATATTTGGAAGCAATATACATACCTTTGTGGTAAAAATAAAAATGTTAGTGTCAAAGTTTTGAATAACATAAACTCCAACACAAAACTCTGTAGAAATGCCTTTACACATACTTCATGTTTTATTACTACCTGACTGACTACTGAAAATGTACCCAGTGTTGTGGGCGGGACATTGAGTGAGACCACAGAAGGGTGACTAAAGACAGAGAGGCAGCTGCATCAGAGCCAAAATAGTGATTTTTAAAAAATGAATTTATCTTATTTGCAATTGAAAACCAAAGAAACAAAACAAAAAAGAGATTCCTATAATTGTAAAAGTGCTGAATATTGGAGCAGATGATCGTCCAGGTTAATACTCAGTCAACCTCCAACAAGGGCCCTGAAACATACCAGGAAACGTTGATATTTACCATTTCAGAGCCACAAGTGTCTAGTAATGCTGCTGTATAGTACTGCTGTATTGTATTGTACTGCTGCTGTAATGCTACTGTACTGTTTTAGATCATTGTCAGACATTCAGCAAGCCATCTAAACGTACAGTGATTGTCATATTGCTTACTGTCACATTCTTACAGCTTGGACTCTAAAATAACTCAAAAATTACTGTGGAATACCCTGTGGAATAAAACGTCCAAATACAAATGCACAAAGAAATGTGAGATGGGATCCTAAACCAACCAATAATAACAGCAACCCCAAACTACAGAGCTTGTAATGGCAATCATATTGACATGAAATAGTAGGGTTAACACAGGTGTTAACAATTATACTAATTAAGGTACTGTTGAATTTAATGTAGCAGAGTCTTCGCAGTGAACCAAAATGCCCTGACTCTGTTTGACCTGAATGGAACAGGACCTAAATTATTATCATTGTTAACACCTGTGTTTACACTATGTCATGTCATGGCTGCTGTGAAAAAGGTCTATTAGAGCTAAAAAAAAAAAAAAAAATGCAAATAAATGTGGCTTTGAGTCAAAAGTGACTGTACTACTTGTGCTTTGGTTTGCTTTTGTTTATTGGACTATTTTAGAGGTTGGTGTTGTGGCCCTGCTAACCTCCTTTTATTCAGAAAAGCTATCAGTCAAATTCTACCAGGAGAAACTGGAATGCAACCTGAGGAACCTCTGCAAATTTAACATGTACCACCAGCAAAGCCATCGTCTACACAACACTTACAACTAGAATTTCAACGAGTTAGCAACCCTGTGACAACTACGTTTGTAATCCACGTGTCTACGCACATGCACCTGAATGCTTTGAGGTCACATTAAATTAATTTTCATGATGAACCAAAGACTCACACATTAAACAACTTATCACTTATGTAGTCGTGTATTTTAGAAACATATTTTTCCCTTTTTTGTTTGCTTCTGCTGATAATGTTGACAGGTTTTTTTTTGGTAAATCAAATTTATAGATAATTGTCATCACTTACTAACTAGTTATATTAATATACTTTATGAAATATGAATTTCATAAAGTGAGTTCCTCTATGTCATCATCAAACGAAGTGATTGCACGGACGGCAGGTCTGCTATCTGCGATGTGGAGGGTGTTTAGTGAGGATGTTGGAGGAGTTGAAGACCCTGAGTTGAAGCTAAGCAGTCCTTCCCTTCGTGGACGTACTCCGTTGGTAGTTGGAGGACTGCTGAGGACCTCCATTTTGTTAAAGGTGCTCATGGCGTCACCAGCAGGTGTTGCCAGGGTGCCAAACAGCTGCTGCATGAGGTCAGACTTCCTGTCCTTCCCTGCTCCTCTCTCCATCTCCTTGTCTCTCTCTGTCTCCACCCCTCTGAGACTAAACACACCTATTGCTTCTAACGCAGAGTTCCTGTCCTCTAAGGGCGGAGGCGGAGGGAAGCCAGAAGAACTCCTTGAAGCAGAGTTTCCAAAAGAAGGTGCGTAGCTTCCGAATGCCAAGTCATCGCCGGAGATTTGGGAGCGTAGTGCTCTCCTCCCCATTCCCGTTGTAGCAGCGCCACCCTCTATGCCTGATCTTCTCCTTCCACCTTCCCTGCTGCCAGTGCCAGCACGCACATTGGCCAACTCATCTGTTTCTGTGAGGTTAAAAATGGAAGAGTTGAGGTTCCTCTGCTCAGGAGGCCTAGGAGAAGAATGGTTACTGGTGCCCTTACTGGACTCAGAAGGACTCGACTCAGCAAACATGGTGTCCTGGCCTCCATGGTTTTGACAGTCTATTTCCCGCATCTTAGCCAGCAGCTGTTCTTTTTTGCGACGTCCTTCATCTGCTGCTTGCTGATTGGCCAGAGCATCCTGGTTCCACTTCTTCACCTCTTCTTGGACATGGCTATGCTTCCTGATGTTCTCTTCCTCCTGGTTTAGCAGGGAACTTGTCCTCTTTCTGTCTTCTCCTTCTTCTTCTTTCTCCCAGCCTGTGGATATAAAAGAAAGCCATTACTATTGCTTCTTCAAGCCTTTTTCAAATTTTCCTCAACACAATATGGATGCATATTAGGGGTGTAAGTCAAAATCATACCATCTCTTAGTCTCTTTGCCTTCTCCTCAAGCACATTCAGCTCCTGGTTGAGCTGCTGTTTCTCGCGTTTCTCCTGCTCTTTCTCAAGCTCCTTTGTTTTGTCTCTTTCTTGCTCTTTGTCTCTCCTCTTCTGCTGTTCCCACTTCTGATCTCTGTCTTCTGTCTCTGCCTGTCTGCCCCCTCGGTCAAGCTCCTGTTGACATGAATTGATTGAGAAAAAGAGGCATAAGTAACAGTGAAAGAGGAGGAAGTATAAATGTCAGGGTAAAGTGAAGTGGAGTCACTTTTTTCTACCTTGAGAGACAGGTATTCGTCGGGTGCCTGTTCACTGTACTCATTGGCATCAGTGATGGCAGGTGGAGGTGTGGGGAAATCCAGACTAGATGTCCTGTCTTTAGTCTGCACTGCCTTGTCACTGTTCCTGCTGGAGACTGTCGGAAACAAAAGCAGATTATATATTAGAGTTACTTTTGCTAATGCTGGTAATACACTGACTATATTTAAGTACCTCATACAACGCTACTTCAAATACTCTGAACTATCCTTTCAATGGACATAATTTACAAATGCACAACAATCATGAATATCATTGTCGTTGGAAATTTCCCCCAGACAAATAAAGTATTATCTTAACAAAGACCACAGTTAGGCCATACCTTTCCGCTTTGTGCCACTGTCAATATCTTTTCTTAGTGAGGGTTTCATCATGCGGTTGGCATAGATGTTCTTGGCGTCTAATTCTCTCTCCTTCTCCTGATAAGAAATGAAATCAACAAAGTGAATACACTGAGCAATCTGCTTTTTATGTACAATCCGAAAGAAATAAGTTTGTTTCATTTGTTATATATTTTGGTGCATACAGACCTTGAGCTTATTGGTCAGTCGCTCCAGCTCTTCCTGCAGAGTCCTGATCTCGTCCTGGGCACTGATGGTCTTCTTCCTCTCTGCAGCCAGCTGTCTCTGGTAACTACTGTTGCTCAGCTCCAAGCTGCGCTCCAGCTCCTTCAAAACCCACACAGATAAACAAATATGCTTTCCAACTGCCACATGACAAGAAGGAACTTAAGTCTAATGATAAAATGTGTTTTACAAATGGAAAAAGTCTATATATACAAATCTGACACAAATAAGTTTATGTATTGCTTATTACCTGTAAGTGATTGTTTATCTAGCCTTAAAAACCAGACACCAATCATTTGTTAGCAAGTCAAATCTTTAAGCCACATCTCTAGAAGACATTGATCAAGATTATGTGCAGAAAGTCTATTGTAGGGCAAATGCTATCAAATCTGATACTGCCTAAGCTCCTCTATACTCATGTATACAGTCCTGTCATTCTACCATCTTGAGTCTCTAGCAGCTATACAAAGGCAATAATTCCTGTTCCTGAAGGCATTTCTTCACAGACAGACCTTCTTGAGCTTTATAATAAATAAATGAAATCAAAAATAAATTTACCTTAATCTTTCGTTCTGCCTCTTGGGCCCGTGCTTTCTCTTCCTCTAGTCTGCGGCTTAGCTCATCTCTGGCTACCAACTCTCGCTGGTCGACCAGCTTCTTCAACCGTGCAATGGTCGACCGACTCCTTTGCAGTTGTTCCTCACTGTCCTTCAACCGCCGCTCAGCTGTCCGTTCCCGCTCTTGGGTACGCCTGAGCCGCTCACGGAGCACATGGGTCTCATTGGTGTGGCGCGAAATTAGCTGGGAAATCTCACTTTCTGTGTCATCGTAGCGCTGCAGGGCTTTCTCTTGACGCACCTGAAGCTGCAGCGCATACAAAAAGAAGAAATCCAATTTTAGGTTGCCGCAGATGAAGATGATCAGGAAACAAAAACAAAACTAGAGGGTTAGGTCTACCTGTCTGAGAATTCGATTCTCTTTCTGCAGCTCATCAGTGCGCTGTTGTAGCTCAGCAAGTGCGTTACGCAATTCATTGATCTTCAGCAGGCGGGCTGAAAGCATCCTCTTGGTAACCAGGTCCAGGTCTTTAGGCGGTGTGGACTCCTTGCTTTGTGAACGGACTCCCCTGCGATGCTGCTGGGTCAGGGGCTGGCCACCTGGACGCTGTGGGCGAGACGCACCCCGACGCCCCACACCACCTGCAGTGATGCAGAAATAACTTAAAAATAATGGCAATTGATACTTTTACTGGGTGTATTATTCAGTGAGTTCAATCTAAGATTATTTAACACCACCACTGAATTAAATTTTAGGCTAATTTTGCGATAAAAGTGATCATCAAATCTGAAAATATAGACATATATTGTCAGTTCAAAATTATAAGTGAGGCAAAAAACAAGTTTAGGAACATTTGTCCAAATACATTTTTTTATAGCAAAAATCTAACAAACTACAACAGTATAACAGAGGCATTTGCATTCAACTCTTGCATTAAGACTATTTAATAATCTGTAAGGTCTTTTATTAGTAAATGTGACATTTACTCTTCAACAGGCCTTTACTGAAAAATATGGACTAGTACAATAGATGTGGTAATGGTTGAAGCTAAAGACTAATCAAAATCAAACTTAACTCATAATTAGCATGTTAAGAATGTTTATTTAAGCAGAACTTCAGCAGAAAAACTGTTAAACAATTGATTTGTGAATCAAAATTCAGGGTAAAAAAATGCTCGGAAAATGTTTATCTATGTCTAACAGGGACGGTTTTTGTCCCTCTGCAGAAATGATCCTGTTAAAATCTGCCTCACACTGCCATCACCTGGACAGTCCTGCAAATTCAATTGGTAGGTAAGTTTCATTCATTCATACATCCACATTTGATAATTTCCTTGCTTTTCATACCTGTCTTGTAGAGGGGGCTGCTAGAAATCCTCTTTGCCCGCACCCCTCTCGGAAGAGTAGGGGATGGAGTCCTGGACTGAGAGTATGGTGAGAGCGAGCCCTCTGAAGGAGACTCATTCTCATAGTCCTCTGAGTAAAACGACCGACTACTTCTCCGTCCCTCTCCATCTGATATCTGGTCCCTATCTGGATCTGAACGCCAGATTCGTGTTTTCGATCTACTGTCAGCACAGTCGTCTTTTTCATCTTCATCCTGGATCTTGTTCTGCAAGTTCTTTTTGTGTTTTTGAAAGGACGATTCTTGGGAATCTTTCTTTGTACTCCGGAGTGACCGGCGACTTTGACTGACATCCCGGTTGTCTTCATATGGGTCAGTTATGTTTTCAGATTCCATGATGTCACTTTCAGAAGAAATGCTGTGAATTTGAACACAAAAGTGGGGAAAACATATCAGACTATGAATTATATTTTAAAGTATGAAATATGATTTGCATTTACAATTTAACAACAACAAACACTTGTACAGGATGTAACTTACCTGATTTAATAGACTTACACTTACAAAAGTCCCCTGATAAACTGACCTCAACATTTGTACTGTGCAACTCAGAAGAAAATTCTGTAAATTCATCCAAAACAGTAATATGAAGCTCAGCCAACAGGTTTCAGGTTTTCCGTATTGTGTGTCCTGGTCACTAAGCGACAATAAATACACATGATGTGGAATTTTCCATGAGGCTGAATGATGTATGATATCACTATCCAACACCACTGCTGCTACATACAAAATGTTAGCCTGCCCCCATCTGCCCTGGTGGGCTTATTAAACAGCCAGGTTAATATTTCTGATGGCAATAAGATACACATATATACACACACATTCAAAGAATACAGAAAAAGGAATATAGTGTTCAGGTGTTCTCACCTGATATTTTTATCAAACCGATTGTAAACAAAGTGTTGCATATTGGTTCATGCTATTACTTTTTTATCACTTTTAAACTTTTCACTGACAATATTACTGTCATTCTATTCTATTCTTATGTTACTGTAATTTTTGAACAATCTCTGGCACAATTTTATTCAGGATTAATAAAGTTCTATCATATCTTACCTTATTAAAAATATATTTAACCATATACTGCATATATCTTATTTTTGCAGTTATTTTATATATCGTATGAAGTGTACAATTTGTCTGATATTATTCTGTGACTGTATTAGTATCTATCGTAATGGTAAGTCTTTTGTGTTGCAAGACTAATAGGTAGAAGGTATTTTTAGTTTTTCTATATTAGACAAATCCTACATTACTCATTTGCTCCCCCAAATCTGTGTGTGAAACAAAATGCAAAAGGTTTTTTTGTTGTTGTTCATAAGAGATAAATTAATCTTGAGTAGTTTGAAGATCAAACATAGAGCTCAAGAGTACTACTGAGGGGCCTGTAGGCGTATGTTAATCATATGTAAAGGTCGCGCAGTCATCTGGCCCTTTCATCAGCCCAGACAATAATAGAATCACTTGAAGGGTAAGTATCTATGGCAACATCAGTACACACAGCAGCATAATTGTAGGTCAAGCAGGACAGAAGACAGGTCTTATACCTGGATGCAAACGTGTTATAAAGCTTTGTTGAATGATGCCTGGTTACAAGCATACTACAGACTTTAACAGTAAAAATGGCTTTCATATAATGTTTTTCTCCTCTCTAATCATTAGCAAGAATTCTACACAAACAAACAGTAATGAAAATTGTTCAAACTAATTTACTTCACAATTTCAGAGGCATTACTGTCATGTGTTTTTGAGGATAAAAAAGTTATGATTTAATTAAATGAATTTGCCTATCATACTGCTGACATGCATAAAAACAGAAGCATTTGTGCTGTCACATGTGTTGATGTGAAAGTTTCCTGTTGTGATTTTGACGCGTTCGTCTTATGCACTATGTATGTTTTTTTTATCTTGTGTGGATCTGCAGGACGGAGTCCATAACTTATTTTTTCTACAGGGACAATAAAGTACAGCTTATCTTGTCTTATTAGACCAAATCCAGTCTAAAGAAAAATATGCCTGGATTAGGGGCAGGCAGTTTATCAATATTATATAAATATTGTGATATAATAATGTAATATATCATCTTAATATCATGATGTAACATAAGTAGTATTTTCCTAGGTTTAAAGGCTGCGTTACAGTAAAGTGATTTCATTTTCTGAATTAACCAGACTGTTCTAGCTGTTCTGTTATTTGCCTTCACCCACTCAGTCATTATTTCCACATTATAGGTGATCATTTATCAAAGGTCTTATTGTGTTAATATTTTGTGAATGCACCAACAGTCATCCTAAGAATATTGTGACAATAACTATATCAAAGTATTTGGCCAAAAACATTGTAGTTTAATCTACAGCAATTCACTGTATGTTTGCACTATATGAAAATATGCTATTGTGTGTATAGGCCCATATCATATATTGCCATGTAGCCTAAAAATGTCTAGATATTATTTATAAGCTAGCTCTATTCGCATGTAATGTTTTTTTCCCACTCGAGTCATTAGCAAGAATGTTCCAAAGAATGTTTTAATTATATGAATTGCTATTACATTCTACTTAAACGCATTAAATAAATACACTCATGCCAAATCTGGTCTAAAGGAAATTATTGCTGGATGCACAGTGGCATCAAGTATCTTAGCACTCACCAAACAGGTTACATTATATCCCCATCGTCTGTGTTGTCGTCGTCATCTTCTGCTTCATCCGGCTGTCTCCGGAGGCTCCCGATAACAGTATTAGCTGAAAAAACCTCTGCACACAAGCTCCCTGGTGAAAGCAAATACACAAACAGATGCGTGTTATCAAGGGCTTAGGCTACTAGAGTGGTATAACATGCTCGTTTTCCCCACCCCTGTCTCTGTGACACGAACAGATTGGATTAAAATGGACCGTCTGTTGTTGGCAGGTGCTTTGTTGTTGTATGCAGACTGCCTGTCAGGTAAAAGCAACCAAATGTAGCAAGTAACGTTAACTGTTACATGAAGCAAACCACACATACATGTCAGTGGGCCATTTACTCGTATGCAACATTATCAAGTAGAGGTGAAGGCGACAAAAAAACAAGCATTTCCAAACAGCTTTTCAACGTACTGACATTATCAAACATTAGCCTACAGGGTTTGTAGACAGCTAACGGAGACTGGGGACTGACTTACTGATGCTAGGTTATTATGCTAGCACAGCAACAAAACACTACCATCAACAGGTGGAATGTATTTTGACGCTAACGTTACCTTTCGGTTGTTGCACCAAACCTGTCTTCCTTCCTTAAACCTTACTGGCTCTGTCTGGTTTAACGTTACGTTTAACTTTGTAGCAATTAGCGAGCAGCTTTTTGTTTAGACTCGGTCGGTCAATGTTAGCTAACGTTACATAGCTTCAACTACTAGCAAGCTAACATGAACTTTAACGTTAGCCAACTCAGCTACCGTTAACCGTGGATGTAAGAAGGCAGAACGTTAGTCGTCCACCCTTTTTTGTTAGGAAACAGCCATGGCTAACGTTTTTAAATGCTCCGTTCTATAATTATCCACACAAAAGTCGGAGTACCGTTAATCCCGACCGTCATGGGCGTTTAGACAGTGTTTTTTCAGTCCACGCCTCGAGATTTGCTCCAGTCCGTCCGCTGACGCCGTACCATGGCAACGGCAGTACTACCTGCAATACCACTCTACCACCAGAGTGGCACTGTAGGACGTACTGTGATGGCTAGCTTCTTCTTCTTCCTTCATTTTAATGGCGGGCTACGAATCAACGTAAAGGTGCATACCGCCACCCACGGTATGTGTAGCGGTATGCACTGTATGCGAGTGTGTAACTTCTTGACTTTACACCCCCCACCCCCGTAGGCTTAAAGTGATTCTTACATTCTCCAACTGCAAAAATGTGCATGTTTTAATATTATTATTTAATTATTAACTTAAAAAAGAAGTCTCAGATGAAAATAGAAAATTTAATGGCTGTGGCTCCAGACAGATTTTTTTTTTTTTTTTGCTAAAAACGGCTCTTTTAGGTTGCAGACTGTATTGATACCACACTATGAAAATATTCCACTACAAATTAAAGTACTAACCTTAAAGTTATATGTAAGTTATTATGACCAAATGTGGGCTACTTTAAGTATCAAAGGTAAAAGTATTAACTGTGCAGTAAAGTGGTCCCTGTCTGTGTTTTACAATTACATAGCCCATGATGTTTTTGGATTAAAATTACTGCTGCATCATGTGTAAGTATGTTGCATTTTACTACTGTGGATGTTTAAGGCTGAGCTGATTTTAACATCGTATATAGTAG
>JAJHUR010119144.1:889-31357 GCA_027495735.1 Lutjanus campechanus
ATAAAAAAATTATTTTTTTTTTTTTTTTTTTTTTTTTTTTTTTTTTTTTTTTTTTTTAACATTTTATCCGTGGTCACCATTCACTGCCATTGTACTGGATTTGGCTCCAACCCTGTTTTCTGCTGAAACTCCAGGATTGTTTTGTGAACTGAAGATCTTCACCCATCCTCACATCGGCATAGGGGAGAGTAGATATTGAGTGGATTATGATTCTGGGGTGGAATATCACTTTAATATATAATCGACTGTCTGGATACAATGTAAGACTGTAATGACTTTTAACTGCATTAAGCTGAGACATGCACACATTTACTATATCTAGAGCAGTGACTTTCAAAGTGTAAAATGTCTATGAGTGCCCCAAATGCTTTCTCTGCTTTGAGATGCTCTAAAATGATGCTTTAACTTCAGCATCACTTGAGAACAAAAGCACCCTGCAGAGCAGAAAAACAGTTTTGGACTTTTAAAGACATCTTGCAAAAGAGCAGCTCCAGCCTTGGGCTAATACTGTTTGGGGGGCTTTGGCATCATTTTGTTAAATTTAAATTGGGTTCTGTTTCATCACTCAATTATTTAATCTGATTTTGTTTCAACTGACAACACATCAAATGCATTTTGTAATATGGGTTCAATTAGTGATGTCTTAGTCATGTCATTTGCAAGTGCAACATTTGCTAGCATTAGCTAACATTAGCCACTACAAGCTACTGGTGTCCTATCAGACCAAACAAGGCTGTAGCAGCAGTGTTTCATTGCTTTATGTGTAAGAAGAAGGATGTGTTATCTCTTCTTTCAAAAGTTACATTTTCTCACTTTACTGCTGTATATTTACACATACTTTTATGCATTGTTGCACTGAAACTAATTTGTTAGATAGAATAAATGATCCCTCTGTTTCTGTGGAAGTCTGTGTTTGTGAGAATGCTTCCATATGTTTACTTTTTCGTTGAGAGGCGAATGCCACACAGTCTTGTTGTCTAAAGGGAGGCGTAATGAGTCTGTTTGTTTCATACGGATCATTTCTCACATCAAATACACAATTCTACAAACACTGATAATGTTGCACCCTTACAAAGAGTCAAGACAAACACATGGATCCATTTTTCTGTGCTTCCACTCATCTGCTTTAATGTGACACATGTGCATAAAACCAATAAAAAGCCTTCAGTGTTATTATGCAGATTGAAACCAGTTTGTAATTGACTACTAATGAATTAAAGAGTTCAGCTCATCAAAGTGAAGCTGTCATGTGGCATTTGAAGCCCTGCTACAAATCAAATGTAGCAGTTTGTTGCGAGTTCTCAAACTGACCTGCTTGACGTGCCGAGAAAGCAAATACCATGATGTCATCAAATGCCCAGCTGTAGTCTGGGTGAGGAGGGTAGAAGGCCAGGTCCCTGCTGGATTCACGGCGTAGGTCTAATAAGAAGGTGCTGTGCACCATGGGAACGGGGTAGCAGCCGAGCCGCTTCCACTCCCTGATCGGCTGGTAGTCTGGAGTTCTCTTATAGTACCCCTGACACAGAGGAGGAGGAAGGGAGATGAACAACAACATGTTGAGGACATGAAGCGAGCTGAGTGGATGGACAGATGTAAGAATTTTAATCCAGACTGTACCTGTGGGGTGATGCCGCACCAGAAGTTGGAGTAGAGGGAACGAGACTCTAACATGGGAGCCACCAGGGTCAAGTTTTCAGCCATCAGCAGGTTGAGCACACGTGGGTTGGTCAGTAGGTTGTCACTGTCAACAAACTAAAGAGAGGAGAGGCTCTGAGTGGACAAGTCCCTCATTATATCATATCTATTCTGAAACTAAATCAGAGACACTTGTGTTTTCACTTGTCTAATTACTAATTCACTATCAGATACATATTTTTACAGGCTACACATGAAACATTTAAAATCAAGATCAAAACATCTGCATGGCATGTAACTAATGACCGTTCAAATGTGAAAAATCACTTCAGTTTCCAGCTCTAAAACTGAGTGAAGCCAGCAGCGCCCTCAAACTTTGCTACATTTTTGTTTTAATCCATTATTCTTTCAGCTTTATTGCTGAAATAGGTCTTCCCTATGACAAGAATACACTTGTATGGACCTTAAGGCGATCAACAATGCACACAGCATCTTTTGACCACCTAAACAGATCAGTCAGACCAAGCATCGCCACAGGCTGACTGACTACTCCAGGACGAGGGCAGGGATAAGAGCCATGTCAAACCAGCCTGGACTTATGGTTGCTTCTGGCTAATGTCCGCCCAACAGACAGAGACTGAGGCCGGCCAACCAACAGAAAATTAGACTGTTGTGTCTACATCTTACAGAGACCTGCTCCACCACATCCCAGATCAAGCTACTGCACTTGACAGGCTGGCTGTACCCCGAGGTGACAGGACACAATGCGCAGGATGCTTGGTTCAGTTGAAGTTGATGGACAATGTTTCCCAGATGCCAAGTCTGTTTTTTGTTGATGTCACCTTTATTATTATCACCATCTTGGTGCTGCTCTTCACATTCACCAAAAGGCAAATTCCAAAAAAGGACTTATTTCCTGAGGGTATATGTGTATACTCTCAATCATATTGATGCAGGTGTGCTGCATGGCCATTATAACCAGATACTTGTCACTATTACTCTGCTGATATACTCAAATCAACACACTTGACTCCCTTCACCTTCGCAGTCTCCTACATCTGTTGTTAATTTAACTATAACTAAAATCTATTGTTAGTTTTTGTTTAATTATTATTCTTTGGCAGAGCCTTTTCTGCAGCTCATACTGTTTTATCATTAGCTAGGACATGTCAACTACTAGACACAAGTGTCGCTACCTGCATTATTGCAGATTCAAAATAAGATAAAACAGTATCTAAGTCTTACAAGTATGTAGTCAGCCCATCGTTCCCTGGCTGCCTTCAGCGCTGCCTGTTTCAGCTTCATCACATGGTTGAATCTCGAAGGAGGCCAGTGCTTCGGACCCCACTCATCTGTGTAGGACCTGATACACAGATAAAAAGTCATTTATTTGTATTGCACAACCTACTAGACTTAACACTAATGTTGTGAGAAAACCAGAGCAAATTACTTAGAAAAGGACTTCCTTAGAAAATGCTGGTAAACAATTTTCTGGAAACCGTGACTCACCTCGGCTCCTCCATTGGTCTCCACTCCACATAATGGTAAACACGCTGGGCTCTCTTCAGCCATTCTCTCAACATGGCAGTGGTGTTGTCCACATTATGGTCTGTCGCTGCCCTGAAACACCAACACAGACAACACAGGGTGGTAT
The DNA here is from genome assembly GCA_027495735.1 of Lutjanus campechanus. Taxonomy (NCBI): domain Eukaryota; kingdom Metazoa; phylum Chordata; class Actinopteri; order Lutjaniformes; family Lutjanidae; genus Lutjanus; species Lutjanus campechanus. The sequence continues at coordinate 4,179 of JAJHUR010119144.1, forward strand.
TGAAATGGAGCAAAATCTTTACCATCCGTTGCATGACCAGAGCAGCCACACACAGTTTCACACTGCCTGTTGAAGGGCATCTGCTGAACACTTGAGATGTAAACAGCTGCAGAAACAAGCCTCCTGGCATGTCAGGCCTGTTTTCAGGGATGAGACCCTCTGAGGAAAATTAAGAGGATGAGAAGCTGAAACATAATGCAGAAAGCTGCATGAAGAGGTTGTGACACTCTGAGCCACAACATGCAGCATGTTATGGAAGAAGACGTTCCAGACTTGTCAAATTACGGAAACCGCCTGTATGTTGTAAAGCTCCCTTACTGCCTAATTAACTCTACTGCTGCAACATGGACAAAGTCTGAGGAGTCACAGTGCAGACAGACGTTACTCTGAGGCACTCTGGGTAATACCAAGCACAAACTAACAGAACTCTAGAGACGGCCGCTTCTTCTCGAATAATTTCTGTGGGTGGTGGAAAATCAGCCTTAAGGTATTTTACTTAATCTGAATGTGAATATTTATAATAAACTTTATTTAGCTTCTTTCAAAACAGTTTAAAAGGTGGTTTACACCCATGGTTCCCAAGTTCCTTGTATTTGTTGTATTTTATTTTAAGGTTTGAGGATAATAAAGTCTTGATAGTCAATCAGTGGTCAAACTAGTCTAGCTATAAATTAAAATAAATCAAAATGGTCAACCCTATTTCTTCCTTTATTGTTCCATCTTCAAAAAGATGTGATAAAAGACAAACTACTCAATTCCTCCTTTTGCTAAAAACCCACTCAAGGACCCGTGTTGTTGTCCCTGGACCCCACTTTGAAAACATCACGATAAAAACAACAAACAACAGAAACCATGGAGGTGCTAATCAGAAAATATTAAGAACAATGGCACCATCAATAAAAATTTACAAAATAAGCAATAAAACATAGCATACCACATTAAAACATAACAATAAGCAATTAAACCACAAAAAGTGGATAACAAAAAGACTAGCCAATAAATGTGTATTTGATGCATTCTGTGAGAACAACTTGACAGAAATATTGCACAGACAGCACAAGCACACACACACACACACACACATACACACACTCATACCTGTAAGCAAATGATGTCAGAGTAAAAGTTGCTTATTTGTCACTCCTGTGGTTTGCACTGCACCGCTGTTACTTCACAGAGATTTCCACTCAGTGAAGACACTGTGGCTACTGTAGGTGCGGGTGAGAGTGTGTGTATTTATAAATCCGTGCAAGATAAATTAAAGCTATAAAAAAAATAAAAAATAAAAATAAAAACCCTGTATCACTGCGCAGTGCACTATCATTAATACACATGAGAGTTCAAGAAAAACAAATATCACCTGTCTGTATTTTTGCATTTAAATGTCCCTTTAAAGAGGAAACGTCAACAGATTGTGAGGCAGAGGTCTGTACCCGAACATGTGCATACAAACACACACACACACACACACACACACACACACACACACACACACACACACACACTTAGTGCGATGGAGTTTTCCACTGCTTGCAGTAATATTCCTCGCTGTACTCTCTCCAAAATCGCACCCAATTATAGACCGGCTGGACAGAGATAGAAACACACACACTTGTGCACCGTCTCCTTGTATTTTCAGTAAGTACACTCTCAACATAGAAGATAACAGTGTTGACACTCTTCATTTGGCACAAATAACAATACAGAGACACCTGTTTTCACACAGACATGCTGCATCATTCAAACACATGCAGAAATCACACATCACACACACACAGCGTGCACAGTCTTGCATTACACACATGGATTAGTCAGGTGGAGGTGGCGGTGGAGGACTCGTATGTTTGGAATCTCAATAATCTGCAGTCAGACAGAAAAATAGCTCATCAGACAGAACCAGCAGCTGGAGAGAGGCCTGAAGGAGACACACTGGTCAGTCATGTTAATAGTATGAGTGTGTGCATGAGTGTGCATGCCTGCACTTGCAGATGTGTGTCAAAACACAAGGATGCTCATTTTGTTGTTTTTTACTAGAGAGTAACTGGTGATTTATCTGTTACACGAGTGGTGGTTTACTATTTTAACCGTGTCTGTTTAAGAGTGTGTAAAAGGTTAAAACTTGTGTGTGCAAGCATGTTTGTGTGCATAACTGCCCATGAGAGTAGTAAAGGAGAAAGTCGGCTATTGACAGCTGGCTGTTGGGTTTTTATCGTAGGTAAGAAACACTCTGAAACATCTGACTCGTTGGTAATGAGTAGATGGGTACACATATTTACACGCTTTTTCAACCGCTAAACTGCACCTCGCTCAGGGGAATAAATGTGCTCCTACATGCCACCTTCCGATGACAGACTCGGCCCCAGGCAGGGAATTAAAAGAGGGGAACTTCTGGGAAGTAAAGAACAATATATGGTACAGCAGGAGGGAGCATATATACACATAGAGGATATATACAGGATAACAAGGGGGTGACAGACAGGAAAATAAAAGAGGATTTGAGCGTGCATCACTTTATTTTACAGCTAAACACAAACTGAAAATATGCAGAATTCTAAAATGTTCTCATTGATAAACGTTTTGGGTAATTCCTCACAGAACTCATTAAAATCCTTCAAAACGTACAAAATATCACATTAAAATGCTAATGAGGCCTTTTATTGGGCTCAAAAAGTCAGAAGGAATATAAATCGCACTAGAGTCCTCTTAGTATTTTTACAGGCCCTTCTTGGCGGGACATAGGCTTCCTGTGTCCAGGTAATGAGATGGTAAAGATTGAAGGTTGTCTACAAAAAACCAAAAAAACCAAAACAAAACTATGATTTAGGAATGGTTAAAAAAATAAATGTGGGAACAATTACTTCAATAAATAAACAGATTTTGTCAATAAAAGGGAAGCATTACCCTAACTTCTTTGAAGATGATACATTTATTGTTAGGGTTTCTCACTGGCTCTTGTTTTACGCTGCCCAGCCCGTCGAATCACCCAGCACTCTGTTGGGGCTTTTCCATTGTCACTTTTGGCTGTGGCCCCTTAAACAAGTGTGTAGAGACTCTGTCTCTGTTTGTAGGAGAGCAGAGAGAAAGATGTTTTTCTGTAGTTTAGTTTACCTCCTGTTGAATTTTCAGTTATCTGCTTTGTTTTACTGTTTCATGTCCACTTTTAGGATTCATGTTAGTTACAGCTGATGAGAACCAAATACATCCTGATTTTACTGCTTCATAATAAAAGCAATTAAATAACAAAATAACAGGACTTTTAGTGTAAAGAATTCATAGGAAACTGAGTCTTTATCCACCAGTTCATATCTTCTCGACTCGAGCTAAGCTCACCTTCAGTTAAAAGACACCCCCTCAAGTAGGTAGCCCTGTTGTAATGGAAAAGCTAATCCCTGGTGTGCTGGGCTGACGTGCTGAATCAAACCGAGCAAGCACATGTCAATGGAAAAGGGCTATAAGTACACTGCACAAATTTTCTAGGGCTGTCCCCTAATAGCCGACCAAACATTAGTGGACAAAAAGAGTCTTAGTTGACCACGTTTTCATCGGTCTGTTGCAGTAAAAAAAAAACTCAAACTCCATGGGAATTGCAACTTGTTGTTGGGGCTGAGACAAAAATATCAGGGGCTGGTTGCAACATAGACCAAGACCCTATAACATTCTTTCTCAGCCCTGGAACTTAAAGTAAAAATATATATTTCAGTACAACTGGAATTAAATTAACATCATAAACATGCAATGACTAGTTGACTATGAAAATCTAGCCCTGGAACTTCCATCACCAACATTACATCTTAGTGTGTCTCATGATTTCTATGTATATCAAAGCAACACATGTACGCATTTTCTTTGCTCTTGGGTCAGCCACATATTTGATTAATTTTATTCTGTCCATAATTCCAATGGGGCATCCTCGCCTCCATCTCATTTTATTTTAGACACGGTCATCCTTCTTTAGGAGGCAACTATGTGCTCCTCCTCTTCAATTTCCTCCACCTTGAGGCAAGATAAGCCACTGCAGCTGTTCAGTACTGTACTGTGACCTCAGTGCCAGGCATCGCAGATCCGGCCAAATATTCATCTGATGTTTCAGCTGAAGAAACCACAGCATTATGAATATTTTGTCTATCTGACTATGGTGACACGTCCACATCTTTACAACAAGATAATAATCTGACCTCTTAAGCTTATATAGTCCTTCTCACACTCCTCCATACCTCAAACTCTCGCTCTCTTTCTTGTGCTTAATCTCCTCATTCCTGTTTTGAAGTTTACAGTAAGCTGCTGCCTCATTATTCTGCTGCCTGCAGCTTTGGGGTTGGGCCTCCTCTCCTCTTTTCTGTCTTTATGATCAGCATCTGGACAACACATGCTTCCCCTGGCCTCACCTACACATAACACCACTCCCTCTCTGTATCCTTCATCCATTTATTTCTTCCCTAGTTGCCTAATCTCAACACATTAGACCACCTGTTCTTTCACCTAAACATGAATCGCTCTTGTCAGCTTTGGTCTTTCTTGTGTACATCTCAAGGCATCCACATGTTAACACATGCAGCAGCTATTGTACAGTTCTATCATTATTGTAGAGCAGATATAACTGCAAATTGGAAGACAGATTTGCTAGTTTCTAGATACATGTCATCTCAGATTTTGTATATTTTCTAAAAGTGTCAAAATGCTGATTTCATTGCAGGAATCTTGCATTAAATATGTGGTAATATGTTGGTTATATCTGCATCTCCATCTCCTAACATGATTATTAACTCACATCACCACTCTCTCTGGCTCTCTGCCTCCCACTTATTAGGGATCCTGCAGGAGTGTGTCAGATAACAGGGAGCGTGTTGAAGGCTGACATCTGGCCTTAAACACAGAGGCTTGTCCCTGAGAGTGGCCCTTTTAGGTAAACACAGGTCTGAACGGCTCCAGCGGGCCAGTGTCAGCTGACTGTTGATCAAATAAACTATCTAATATCACTGCCAATAATGACCGGGTGCTGCATATAATTACGAAGCAAGAATGCCTCTTTCAGACCTGAGTGTAGATACCTTTAAAACATAATAACCATGCTAGTGTGTGTGTGTCTGTGTTGACTTTGCAGTATAGTGTCTCGTGTGGAGGCTGACGTGGCTGCAGGCCTCTTGATGGTCTAGCAGGGCAAAGGAGAAATAGGAGGGGTGAGATGGGTAGAGAGATGGAGGGAAAAAGGTGGAAGGAGGGGTTGGTGAGGCCGGAGCTCCTGACTGAAATTCCTCATGACTCTAAGGGTCAACAAAAGTAGCCAGCAGGCCTGCACTGAAGTGTAATACTCAGTATTCACAGCCAAGACTAGGAGAAGATACTTATATCATGGTTAAATATTAAAGAAAGGTAGTGGTGACAGCTGGTAGGAGACAGGATGATGTAATTCTGTACTTGTCCAATATGAAAATGCAGTAATTCATAGGGAGCCTGGACTGAAACAAGAGATGCTGCGGTGGTATCTGCACAGGTGTGACACAGAGTCACCCCCCTTTTCTCTTTGGGTGTATTATGAGAAATGGAAACAGGACTCAAAGATGGTAGCCATTAATTCCAGCAGAGAGGAGCCTCTCTGCTGCGCTGTTAGCTCCAGGGAAAGCCATTGCTGTCCAAGATGCACAGTGGGTGCCGTGTTTTTTAGGTGAAACACACTGAGCACAGGGTTCTTTTCTTCACCACAGAATTGGTTTAAGTTGTTTAATGCTGCTGTGCGTGTTTGTCAGTCGGTTTTGTTTGTTACAGCTGATCGCCGCCCTGTTCTGTTTGTCTTCAGGTGATGGAGCCATTCACTACATACTTGGAACATTTGGATTTGAATACAAAGGGGACACCACTGGGAAGCTACAGAATGATATAAAAAAAAAAACTCAAAAAAGCACATGCTGAATATCTATTTTTGTTTGTCTCCGCTCTAGTACCTTTTTTCCCTGCAGTGCTGGACTAATTTGGTAAACTCTCTGAATACAAGCTCAGTCCTCATGAGAGCAACCGTCTCCCAGTTAATTTCCTCCTTTTGCTGGGGAGATGGAGGGAGATTTTTGGCACCAAATCCCTTAATATTTGTTCTCTTTGAGGCAATTGTTCTTTTGACCTTTATGCCAACAATGGGCATCGAACTGTTTCAATACTTTTCTTCATGAACACAAGCAACTAATTACATTCTGTAAACATCCAAAACAAGTTCAGTCATGCAGTCATAGCAACTCATTATTTGAAACACAGCCTGGTTGTGAAAGACTAGATGAAGAGAGTAAAAAATAGAGAGGGAAAGAGAGCAAACACTCAAAGAACCAGATGGAAGAAGTGATGAAGGAACAGATGCTGGGAAAGAAGGAGGAAATGAGAGAGAGAGGGAAGCGGGAACACAGTAGTTAAATAGTGAAATTGATGACGCAGAGAAAGATGGACAGACAGGTAGACGGTGACAACATGAGCACTGGTCTTTCTCATGAATACTCCACTGTTCATGAAAACATTGCAAACAGGACTGATGAACAGTGGACCTGATTCTTCCTCCCTTTCACTCGCTTTACTTCTGCCTCTACTTTATCTAATCTGGTTCCATATCCAAGCCTCTGCCTCTCCAGATGAGAGTGCTCATACCAAGATACCACTGTGTTTCAGTGTTTGCCAGCTCTGCCATTACTGTGCTGCCAAGCTCTGACAATACTGCTGGAAGTGTGCTGGAACACATGGGGCATCTAAGCAAAAATTCACAGTCCAGAGCCAAGTCCAGGAGCAACCATTTTCACTCCAGGGGAGAGACAAAGAGCTCAAAATAGGCTCGGGGATTCGAAAATCAATTCTCTTTGTTTACGGCACTTGATTCAAGAGTTATGTCAGGTCTACAGAGAAAACTTTCCCATGGATACCATCTTGCTGCAGGGCAGAGATGATGGGGTTGCACTGTTGGCAGGTAAAACACTGTCAGCTGCTTCCCTTCAGCTTTAGACTCTGCTGGTTGAGGCTCAGTGAAGAGCTGGCCAAGACTCTGAAGTCACTTTTTGTTTGGAAAATGGACATTGGGCCACATGGTAATTTCTGGTAATAACACCTCATCATTAGGTGCGAAAGGTCTTTATTTCCACAGATATCCTGCAGGTATTTGAGCTGTATAATTACAAACGTGACCCAAGAAATACTCAAGTGGGACTGAACACTCATGCAATGTGTCACCATGGGCTTAGCGGCCTCGTTATGCCAGAACAGTAAAAACACATCAGTGAGCCAAACCACTCTACTGCATGACATGTTCCCTCACTGTGATGAACACAGGCACTCACTAGACCAGTGGTTTTCAAACTTTTTTTCCACCCAAGGCAACCCCAAAGGCAAGCCAAAACGTCAAAGCACACTTATATTCATATCCATGCAAAATAGCCTTTATAACCAACCTAACCAACAGAGGCAACAGGTACTAGCCTCCATCCAACTGTGCGATTGACGAAAACTGAGGTTTGCTTTGACTTTTATTTTAGGGAATAGATTTTGTATACTTTTGGTATAGTTATATAGTGCATTAATAATGTATGGCTGTCCCAAAATCTATATCCCTGGATTTACCTCACGGCACAGCAGTGTGCCGCAACACTCCTTTTGGAAACCACTGCACTAGACCTACAAATGTGTATTCATCCACAGCTGAAAATAGTCCCCAACAGATGCACCATTTACTCCTGTTTGATTTGCTAAAAAATATAGTGTCCATCTGTTTTAGGAAATCATTGAGCCCTTTTTTTAAAAGTGAAACTCATTTTAGCTCTTTTTAAAGATTTACATTCTTAGTAGACGAAAACACCAACATATGGCCTTGGGACAGAGGGCCAGGTGAAGTTGGATTATTAGAGCAATAAGTATTAAGACAGACTCACACATTGTTGGATTCGTTTTGGGTTTTTTCATGGGTTTACAACAAGAAAAGAATAGAAAACAGTATCCTCGTATATGATTTAACTTAATAAGTCCTTGGTCCTTTATACTTCTTTTTAAAAAAAAATCTGAATTTGGGCACCGTCACATTTTCGATGGTGAATCTCAAACATCTTGTATGTTCAATCTGGAGGGAACATACTCCAGATGAAGATGTGGGAAAAGTGATGGCTGATGGTGAAAAGGTGCCGCCAGATGTGTTCTGCCTGTTTTATCTGAAGCTATCTGAGACGTTGTTAAAACTTGGTTTTAAAATCATTTCGGTGATTCAAACACAAGTCTACAGCACATCTCTGTTCACACCTGTGTCTATCATGTGTCTCCAAGGAGCCCAAGGTAGAGTTTGTTACAGCCTACGTCACTTGCGGTAGAAGGTCAAAGGGCCCCACACACAGTTATTACATCAGTCTGTTTCCAGATAAGCTAACAATTAATACCCTTGTAGATGGTAAAGGAGTTAGCATGATTCATATTTGGAGTGAATCTTCTGCCCAAATGGAGATTAGGCATCAGGATGCATTTGTGTGTACACTACAAAATATATGTGCTCAAATGCATCCCAGACAACCTCAGCAAGTGGTTTGAGTTACTGCACCACAGTGCAGGACAGACAGGGTTTCAGGCTCAACTTAAACTAGTCGTGTCTGTAAATGGCTTTGATGTCAACTGCTTTGTGAAACGATGAAGACATGGGTAGCTATCTAAATTCACATTCATGACATTTTTCAAAGCAAACCGTGCTTCACTTCACAAAGAAGATACAAGCATCCTCCTCTGCTCCAGTGATCTTGTGTCATTACCGGCTGATTATCTGGGAAATGTCATCCTGTGTCTCTGGAGCTCATATTAAATATCGAAGTCAGATGTTAAAAGACCTTTTCAGTTTCCCACGGATTGGTTGAGACTGCAGAATACAAGTCCTCAGGTGATACTGATTGGGAGGTCAGAGATGACTGTGGCCTGTTACTTTATACATTGAAGTCCTGGCTCACTGTGGGCCTTATGAGGTAATTAGAAAACTGAATGGAAAACAGGGACTGAGCCAGAGGAGCAGGGCAGGAACACACACCCGTTATGTGTGTAATAGCATTCAAACACAGACACATATGTGAAAAGAGACACACATTGTACATTCATAGACATACTTGCACCAGAACATTGAAGGTAATCAAAAACACACATTTTAGTACAGAATGTCAGGACTATGATCTAATGGATATTGACACTCACCAAAAACATATGCTGCTAATCATTCACAAATGCCCATGGTGTCAGCACCAGATTACACACAATAGCCTGTCTCATCCTGATAATTTATTCCATACATTTGGATAAACTCCTCCAATAAATAACTCCCTGCCTGACAAAACTAGGAACAATTTGTGCTCCCACGGAGGAATGGGGCCTGAGGTAACACACCTGGGAAACCTGTAGTGCAACTATCCAGCAACAAAAACTGATAACCTTTCCAACCTGTTAGATTCTTTCCATTTTCCACTGTTTTAATATCCATCAGTCACAGAGGTTGAACAAAAGAAACAATAGATCTGCTCAGTAAATAACAGCTAACAAAGCTGTGTATTAATGTTTACAATAAACAGACAGATTTAGTACATGATCTATAGTTTTAAGTCTAAAACTTGTGTGTTACGAATCTCCTCATGATCGAGGATATTTAAACCTGCTATAAACTTACTTTGTGGTGTTTTATTGAACATTTTATTAGTGTTGCATTGTTGTTTTACCGTAGATGTCTGTGCAAAGTGGTTGCTCTCCTTGCCTCCACACATCCATAGTTAGCACTGTGTCATTTTTCACTATCTAGACTTTTTCAGTTGGTTTAGGATGATTTAAAGGGGAAAAAAGCTATTTTATATTCTTTCCTACTAATAAAAAACTAGGACACCAGTCCAATATGACTTTTTAATATTTCCACAAGTGCATTTTGGGAGAGATGCCCTTGTTCAGTGTGTATTCTGGCAATTTCACGATCAATATACACAAGCGGTGTTTATTATGCCTGACCTTTGCAACCAGCACAACAAGTACATCTCACAACCTTTCCAGGTACAGAGTCTCGTAATGTAGAGTGCTATGTTGTAAAACATTAAAACCAAAGAAACATGACAAATTACATTCATGTCGTAAGAAAAAAGCAAATGAAATCTCCTCATCCATCACCATGGAAATGAGGATATCAAGATAGTGTATCCAACGCACCTCTGTCCCTATGAGGTGCCATCTCTCTGTGGGATGTTATTTCCTATACAATAAGTTTCCTATGGCTGGATATGCTTAGTAACTCATCTAAACTTTTAACTGAGATGACAGAATGCAGTCATGTCATAAGTGGAAAACCACATACTACATCTATCCTTCAAATGTACCCAACTTTCCATACTGGAACAACAACAAAATAATACAGTCACAGTACTTTAATGGAAACCTTTCAAACTATTTTTTATCAGATGTTATTCAAAAAGGTCAAATGTAGGGCTGCCTCCTGAAAGTCAAAGATTTGGATATTCAGTTGGAGACACTTCAGCTGACTGAGATTCTTCAAGTTGAACAGACATTTTTTTGTTTTTTGCTTTTTTCAGTCAGTGTGTACTTTTGGGGACATTTCAGTCCCCAGAAATAGCTGCAGAGTGAGCAGTCCTTGCTTTCACGCTGTTCTCGGGGGTAAAATCATTTCACTACATCAAATCGTCCCATCCACCCAGTGAAGATGTCTGCAATGGGTAGCCTACATTCAGCTGCAGACCCGAACCCAGAGTAAATCTGAGTGAAGCCTGGATCATACTCCCAAAAGGACATGTGCGCAGACTGCTGTGGACACCACAGACACGTGGTAGTTCTGACACGCAAACAGCTGCCCAGAGGAAGAGAGGCTTTGCCCGGTAAGGCTCTGAAATTGTTTTATATTCTGCCTTCTGCTTAGAAGTGGTGATTTTCCAGCTCACAGCAACTTAATACAATAAAGTCTCTGGCTTTTGTTTGATATCCTGTGTTAGAAAAAACTGTTGCATTTCTGATCTGTCGTTTGCCCAGTTAGCACACATTAGCTTGGAGGGCTTACTTGACTTGTTTTTTATATTATGTGAAAACTGCTGTTACCCTGAACATCCTGGTGAAATCTGGCAGTTCAATAAAGCACTACTTGATAGTGTGTATGAAATCAGACTTGACTGGCAAAATTCTGAATTGCGTACAATAAAATGATACATCTAAGTAACTGATCATAAGTTGAGTTACACACATTTCTTTTCAGTCCTACTGTCAGTCTGGATTTTGCTCCAAGGTCAAAACAGCACTTGCATTAACCAGCGAAGCACCTAGGCCAAGTGAACAAGCATAAAAGATTTAAGTGCCCCATTAGAGTACAGACAGGTTAAAAGGTGTTTTTAAAAAGTGCAATTTGGCACTTGGTGCAAGAAAAGGCAGGCCTCTGCAAAGCTCAACACAGCAGTCAGCATTAATCTTACAGTCAAAAAGTCTTTAACTCAGCATTCAAGTCTAATTTGTTCTGGTCCATTTAATGCTGCTGTGCACCTGTCAAAATAACTTTAATATTGTTTATGTCATGTTGCGTCAGATCACGTGGGTAAAATGATTTCTGTCAAACGCTTGAGTGGAGCTGGATCTGGTAAAGCTAATAATATCACATCAATCTCCAGAATACATGATATAATGGGTACAGAACACAATTACACACACCTTCTTTCAGTGTCTGACAAGAGCTACAGCACACATGGTACATCTGTTGCTGAGGCATTCAGCGTGTACATATTTGGGCAGCAGTGGAAAATTCTTAACTTATAGTCACATTGTACCCCAGGGTGCATCAGGATTTACAGTTGTCGTCCCAGCAGTTCTATAATAATAGATATAGTTGGTTGTGAAATGTCTGCCAATGGAAAATACCACAAATCCATCCTCATCACTGCATTGTCCTTAAGTATAAAGCACAATGACAGTCATAAATATGAAATAAGTGGTTATATGATAAATGAGTAAATAAAAACACCACACTTTGAAAGCACAAGAGCCAGTCCTGCGGGGTTGGCTGATGATGTCACTGCTCTGAGATCCTCTTTACGGTTCAGTCTGTCTCTGACATGTCCACAAATCATCATCTGAACCCCCAACTCCACACCTGGGAAATCACTCCATCTCCACATGAACACAGCCGGCGGGCAATAAGCAGCAGGCAGCCGACAACAAGCACCGTCAGGAGCAGAATAACAACATGCTGGCCTGAACTTTAGAGAGAATATTCTGCATTGTGCCTCAGGTGTTGAGACAAACACAAACACACTTCACTGCTTATGAAATCTTCTGTGTATCCTTTGAAGCCACTTACTAAAAACAGGAACTACTGGCAAAAGATAAAAGCTGGTGAATTCTTAACTTAACCCAGTGGTTCCCAAGCTTTTTCTGGCATGTCCCCAATAAGACAGCAAAAAAAGAGTACAGGTTAGTTTGTAGATAATTTTGGTTTCATAATCCAATAATGCAAGCGCACTAAAGCACTATACATGACATACTGTACACATGTACTGTCATATGTGAGCTGTGTCTCCCGATGTTTGTAATTGATTGGTTTGTAGATGGGTGTGTGTCTGACATTCGTGTTGTCAGTTCAGTTTGATTCCTTTTTCATATCTTCTTGGAAACTTACTGAAAAGTGGCAGAATTTTTATGACTTTTTTCTAACCAACACTTTAAAAAGTCATCAAACCAAATATCAATGAAACACTCCTCTCACTACTTATTTTGTTTATGTTTTTTTGTTTTGTGTATTTTTTTATTTTCAGAAAAAAGCTTGTTTTCTTTCTTGCAGTTGGATGAAAAGCTCTATACTCCTCTCATAGCTGTTCATTAAGTGTGAAGCTACAGCCACGAGACAGTTAGCTTAGTTTAGCACAAACACTGGAGTCTCTATAGTCCAGCACATCGTCCCATGTCAAACCACAACTTGACAATTTTACACTTAAACAACAAAGATATAACATGCTGATTATTGAGATTCAGAGTGCTGAAGTGCTAGAAGGCAGATTTCTCTTCACCTTTGAGAAAGAGCAAAATTAGCTGTTTCTTTGAAGCTAAGCTAACCTGCTGCTGGCTCTAGCTGTATACACCCTGGACTAGGGCGGGGCAATATAGCTGAAAACTTTATTGTAATAAAATGTTTCATTTAAGTCAATCTCAATAATTGTTCTTAATTTATATTGGCCTATTTTTAAATGAGGACCGGAGACAAAAACAAATAAAAAACAAAAAAACATAAAACGCAGGTAATAATTACTCACTGTCTGCATTCATTTTGTCACTCCACACTGTTTCTGTTGTTGTGCTATCAATTAAGTGTCTATTGCAGACACATATCGCTACTGTTTTATTGTCTAGGCCTATCCTGAACGGACAGCAACATTAAAATTTATTTTAATTTTAAAGTGGCAACTTAAGTTTTCCAGTTCATCTGAACTGCATGTTTTGGAGCAAAGAAAGCAAAACACCTGGACAAAACTCGTGCAGAAATATGAACAACAAATCAAGATCCCAGCTGGTCAGGTCAGGTTAATACCCTGAACTGTCTCGCTGCGAGGTGTCATTGCTAACCACTGAGCCTTCATGCTGACCTTGGTTTGACAGCAGACCCTGAGGCCTTCACACATGAGAGATGTAAATCTCACCTGTCACCCAAAGGCTGTAATGAGTGCTGAGACATATTTCCTTTGTCTATTAGCCTGACATTTGCCTGCTGTTGCTTCTGTGATCACACATTTGCCTGACTCCTGTTGCAAAGCTCAGTCACACAGAGTGCTGCTGTTACACAACTTGACAGCTTGGTTTCTTGAGATTTCACTGGTCAGATGTTTAGCCTTTCTGGAGGACATAATGAATTGTCTTGTCGAGCCTTACAGTTGAACTGTTAGGACAGAAGACGCAGCAACAAAGAGAAAGAGGAGAGTACACATGATCACGCTGCCGTGCTAAAGTGGATTAACCAACCTGCTAAATGCCCTCTGGGTAATTTCCCGGCCAGCATTGTTGACCACCTTCTCTCCACCCGACCATCCCCCTCTTTCTCTAAATTCCAGCATTCTTTCATTCTTTAACAGCAGTGTGAGAGTCTTTCTCGCTGCTCTGCCACTTCTCTGTAAGACCTGCACCCACATGCAGAGGCAAAACTTCTGAAGGCAGATCTTTACTGACCATCCCAACTGGGGTGAGTCAGGGCTGGAGGAACAGGGTGGAGGAGACTCTGACCTGAATGATCAGTGCAGATTGTTCTGTGAACAGGCTCAGACTGGAAACTTTGGTCCTCCCAACATCCTCCGGGCCGACCAAAGCCAGTCTGGATCTTTGGAAACATGCATGATTTTGTCATCCGTTGTTAAGCATTTCAAGACTCTTTCAGACTTGTTATCATGTCACACCTGCTCCCATGTAGATTCTCCACTTGTTCTGTATTTGTGATTTTCTTTAAGAAAAAGTAATGGTACTGTCTACTATTACTACTTCTACCTTATGAAAAGGTAATAGGTCCAGACTGTCCAGATCATCACAGATGGCTGTGAAATTACAAATTAAGTGAAACAAGTCTGCAAAACTCAGTATATAAGCTGTGTTTCCACCCAAATTACCCTGAACTTTTAGTCCCAGGAGCCACATTTAAAGGAACTAAAACCGCATTGTTGTCTAACTAGGACTAGGCAAACTGACATATGAAAAAGCAACGCCTGTTTTCATGTCATTTTTGCGACTATACAATGAGTTTGATGACTATATAAAGCAACAGTCATCATTATTTGTGCAGCAGAAGGGCAATTCCTGCTGCATACTGTCATATGCTTTCTTCTGTACCTCCATGATGATGTGTAGAAGCACAATGAACAAAAAAATGGTTTGCAGCTGTATATTTTTAAAAATGGTGGATGAAATAAAATGCATGGCATTGCTCCAAAGCTTCCTGGCCCCTGGGCAAAGTTCCTGCAATAGAAATGCGGCTGATGCTAATACTTCAATGCATATACAAGCTTCTCTACCATGAAGTAAGAAACAAGAGAATTCATTCACATATTTTCAGTAAATTGTAAACTGCAGAACATCCTCCAACTGTTCATCCTCTCAAGTTTATAAGCTTTCTTTATGTTTCAACTGTTAAGTTACACTCTTACTCTCTCTTTATCTGCCTGTCTCATATGTATGCACACACAGACGCAGTACAACCACAAATTAACGGCACCAAAAAAAAAAAACCTTTCCCCAGCCCCAGAGCTGGGGTCCTGCTGCTGCTGCTAGAATAAAGACTTTATCATACCCATATCATTAGATTTAATTATCTGCATCCTTCTTCTCCACTCCTCCTCGCTCTGTCTCCCCTGGATTGCGTAGTATTGAGTCGAGGGGAGATGAGGAGGAAAAACAATCATCTGCTCTGCTCAGCCCTGAAGCTCCAGAGAGGAACATTGTGTTCCTTCACAAAAACTGAAGCTTCACAGTCAGACAGTGGCGCTTTTATCTGCTGCTCCTTGATAGTTTCCCTAGTTCTTTACGTCATAATCTACACAGACAAGCTGTGGATAGTAGTAAACCACAAAGTCTCTGGCTTGAGTCCAGCTGGGGTCCATCATCTGTCATCATCCTCCTCACTCTGCTTAAACAAGCTTTGTACGACTGTACATTCAAAGACAAAAATGCAATCAAATTTTTTTTTCAGTAGAGGGAACGTTAAATGATCTTTAAGTACTAGATATGTCAGAATCCTTTACTTCTCCTCTTTAGACACAGTGTTTTAAACTGCAGTTGTCCCGACAGCCACATTACGATCAATTAGTGCTCTGTGACACACTGTAAACTGCTATAATGTGGATTAATGCTTGCTTAATGCAATTTGGCATTTATTGGGTGGTTTGGCTTACATGCTGGGCCGTAACAATGACGACAAAGTGAAACAAGAAGGCACTGAGCTGCGTGAGTTGTGTTGAGTCAAACGTGTCATTTTCGTAACCAAGTTAGCCACAAAAAGCCAAATAAGTTTTTTTTTATATGTAGAAAAAATAATCACTTTAACAGTATTTAAATGTTTTAAGTGTATTTCCACTGTTTCCAGTAATCGCCACAGAAACAAATCAACACCACATACTACAGCGTCACTGCTCAAAGGTATTTTCATCATTCCTCACACTGCACACACATTTTTTCCATGAGCTTAATAGGCTCTGATGTGTTCACTAATCTTTCTGGACTTAAAGCATAGTGCATCATAAACTCTTAAATACATACCAAGTATTTTATAACAGATGATGAGTGTGTGGTCAATAAGGCCTCAGTTGTGGAGAGACGATACAGGCTGTGCTGTGGCTGCTGAAATAAAAATGAACTGCCTGAATAAAAGAATCCTGTGTTAGAGGCTGATGACTAGGAACTTGTGTGTGTGTTTGTCCTCAAACGCACAATATGTACGTTCTGCCACCAGGGGTCTCTCTCAATCATGTCTAGAAGGGAACCCAAGACTCACGAAAGATCTTGCGGGAGTGATCATTCTAACCCATCGCATGATCTTTCTGGGTCAAGCCACGTGTTTTTTTGTCCCTAAACCTTCCCAGGTGTTAACCACAGTGTTGTCACATTATAAAACATAATAAGTTTGTACAATGTGCACCATGAAGTAATAATGACCGTCACTCTCACATTAAAACAATAACAAAAAAAGACGTCAGCTGTGTCTCAATTCGGGGGCTGCACTATGTCACATTTGGAGCAACGAACTGTGCCATTTCAGACTCCTTGACATGCGGCCTTCTTTTCCTAAATTTGAAGGCTCCAACAGCTGAATCCTTGATGATGTCATAAAGTAGCGGGGAATCATGGGAGTTGTTGTCTTCATTATAATACTGTACATATCCCCTGTTTTTTACAGAAGTTATAGCAACTGTTGGCTGGTAGGAAACACTACATTACCTCAGATAAATTCTTGATTTCTCAGGGTTTGACCATTGTTGGAAACAAGCTTTAATTTTCCTGTTTCAGTGGCACTTTGCTTGCAACATATTGTGCGACACACTGGAATGATGTGCCTCAGATACACACTGATTTTTCTTCCCTGGCTGCGCTGACTGCAGGGTGGAGAGATGCCACTCATAACTGATGGGGCCCTTCCTCTGTTAGTTAAACCTCTCACAAAGCCATGTTAGTTCAGTCACTTTGGCACTAGGCTCCAGAGAGAAGGGCCCCTCTCTCTCTGTATTGAGTTTCTCCAGTGTGCATGTGTTTTGGTGAGGGTCTCTGAATTAGAAACAGACAGTGGCTCTGCAAACAAAAGCAAGACATTCAGCAAAAGGAAGGGTGGGAAATGAAAACAGAAGAATGTGTCTCTGGGAGACGGACATTCAGTGGAAAAGCATTGCAAACATCCACCACCAGAGCTGCAAGTGACTGTAATGCCCCCCCCCCCCCCCCCCCCCCCCCCCCCCCCCCCCCCCCCCCCCCTTCTTGCATCCCTCACATCTGCACTTTGATGATCAACCTGCCTCTGTCTCTCATAGGGTAGACTGAGGACAGTTTCAACAGGGGGGTGATTATTTTTCCAATCAACAACATGTACTTAACACACACTTAAAGTATATGGCTGTGTGTGTATAATACACATGCTTGTTTATGAAATTAAAGTTTACCTTGTTTGTGCTACTTTCACAAAGTACAATGAAGTACAGCTTTAAATAAATGCATGTTAAAGTGGACTTTTTGTAAACATACCAAATACACTTAAAGCAGATTAATTGTGTATTACATAGGAACTGAAAATATACTTTTCAAATGTAAACTAACTCACCACTATAAGTATTTGCAATTTAGTAAAAAATTTTGAAAATGCACTAATGTACAAATTACAATGCACTCACAATAAAGTAAAGTTCTTGTAAGTAGACTAAAATACCACTTTGAGTTTTGCAGAATTAGTAGTTTAATTTTCAGGACATTGAAGCTTAACTTAATGACATCTATTTTGAAGTGCACTTTTAAAACTACACAGGAGCAATGTAACAATTGCGCATCCAAGTATGAGTACTTCAGTCCAAATAGTGAGTTGGAGCCATAGACTGTAGATTAAATAGGTTGAAATCCTATTTAACACACCATCTATGGTTGACGCGAGTTGTTTCATCCCTCCTTCTCAGACTTCAGGAAGCCCAGGCAGGCTGCAATAATACTGCAGGAGCACAAGACCAGTTGACAAATCAGCTGTTTACAACTGTCATTTGTCCGTTGATGTAAAACTAAGTCTGTTATCCTGAAAATAAAAGCCCACTGCTCCAAGACTACACACTCAGAGTTCAGTTGCCCGTCTCACTGCCTGCCGGACTCCATTAACATGTTGCTCAATTTAACCTTTATAAACATCTGCTCCTTCTAAAAGATTCTGAATGATTTCTTCAGACTCATAAACAGACACGTACTCATTAGGTGAAGATTCGTCATTAATTTGAACTTGATTAACATTAACAGGGCCAACAATCACACAAGTCACGGACCAGAATAGAAATTTCAAGGCACCATGGCTGTGGGGTTGTTGGAGAAGTGACTCTTTCAGCATAGCATGTTGTCTTCTCTCTGATGACATATCATGGTATTTTTTATGATTTATTACAGTAAATATATTAAAGATTTCTCCTTTAATGACATCTACATTGAAGTTTAGTCTCTACACTTAAAAGTACACACTTTAAATATACTTTAATTTAAGCCAAAACAAATTGAGTATGCTTGTAATAACTTTTGCATTCTTAAATTATATTTCTATCACACTACTTTTTGTTTTTATTTACCTGGGAATGGGACTAATACAAAAACTGTTGCGACTGCCCCCAGTCTCTTCTATTCTATTTCATTTTCTATCAGCCTGCAGAACCCTCATGCACACACAGACACATTTTACGCATGACTTCCCAGAACTCACACACACCCCCCTCTCTGCTGTCAGACTAACTCAATGTCTCCTTTCATCCCTCCTTCACCTGCAGGCTCTCTCTTTGATAACTTCATATTATCTCTGCTGCTCGTATAGCTATAGACTAAACACACTACAGAACAGAACAGGACCCTACCTGGGGTGAGGGCCCCCTCTCATACCTGCCTGCCCTGCTGTTTTAAAACCCCGTTTCCGCAGGTTTGTGCTGAATCAGACGGAGGGAACCGTGATTAAGGGTTAAAGCCTTACCCAACATGCACAACAGCTCTTTCATCTTCTGCCACAGTGTGCAATTTGGATGCCGGCAGACACGCGAGGTAGGTACATCATAAAAACGCAGCAACAGGTCTGTGAGCCCACACTGATGTGTTATTATAATTAACACGGACGCACGCTGAGTTTCATTATAACGCGCTCCACTGCTGATCACTGGTCAAATTACGCACTGTACACTTTGAGCCGGCTGTAAAAATGCACGTGTAACCATGTGAAAATGTGGGTACAACTCGTAAAACTTAAAAACCACTCAAACCTGGAGAAATCTTTGCACAAAATAGTCTAAAACTCATTTTAAGAGTCAGTGTTGCGTCCCTCACCAGATCGCTATGCGCTCCTTCGGGTACTCCAGCCTCTCGATGCAGCCCAGGTAATGTGGCAGGCTGTGCGCTGCGTTCCGAGCCACAATGGCGATCATAACCTTTGGCTTCAGCAGGCTGGACTCGGGTTTCGCCGGCTCCTGCTGCACCAGCGTCACCAGTTCCGATGCGCCGCCGGGCACCAGAGCGAACAGCAGCGCCCACAGCACACCGACTCCCTCGGCCCCCAGAGCCCGCATCTTCGTTTTCACAGTCCGCCGTGAGTCCCGAGACTGAGCCAGAGAGCAGTGTGCGTGGAGAGGAGGGAGGGAGTGAGGCATGATGGGAGGGGGGAGAGGAAGGAAGGTAAAAAGAGGGGGAATAGGGTGGGTGGGTCTTTGACCCCTCCTCCTTACACCCCTGCTGATGGCTGCCCCTGCATGCTGCTGCTGGCAGCAAGTGAAGCCTCTTCCTCCCCCTAATAATAGACTGCACAAACATGTTAAAAACAAGCAAACAAAAAGTTCTATGAATACATCACCTACTACTAATGATTCAGTGTTTGTACTGTGTGGTTTTGTGTTAGGTGAAGAACATCATGTTCTCAATCACTGCCCCTGATGTCTGTCTGTGTCTCCTCCTTAATTCTCCTGCTTGTTCTCTGAATGTTTCTTTCCGCGCCTTCCTCCTGAAAGCCTCTTGGATGCTGCAGAGCTGGAGACCATGAAGTCACCAGCTCTGACATCAACACTCAGACACACTGCTCCACTTTTTTATTTCTTCACTGGTGTGATTCTTTTCCTACGCCTAAAAAAGTATGTCCTGACTAAGATGCAATACAGCACAACAACAACCAGCATTACTTTAAGCCATTTATTTATCATCTGTAAGTACGCATAATAAATTGTTTGGGACACATTGTGGTCAGGGGTGTAGTGGTAAATATAGAGATGGGTAAACCTCACTAATTGTTGCTTTTAATCTGAAAATAAGAAACTCAACTTCATTTCAAAAAGGTGGATAAACTGAGTACTTGGGTTTACTCCCCAATACACCCCTGATTACAGTTATAAGCATCAATAAGAACATTTTTGAGTGTTTATTCATATAATGTGCTATATTTTAGTATATTGTCATTCATTATGTTTATATGCCAGCATCCAGTTATGGATTCTTCACAGGAGTAGTTAGAATTGTTCACATCTACATCAAAAACATTTAAAATTACATTATAACTAGTGTGTTTAAACCATAACCTAACAAATGTAATAATAATTATTATTAATATTATTATTAAATTTGTATATACGGATTATAAATAGTGTACTAAATAAATATGAGGCACAGATGACTAAAAGGAGAGTTATACTGTATCAAATATTATAAAAACAACATATACAAAGAAAACATTCATCTCTGTCCAGAGAAAACCATGCGTCTCTAAATATGGTGGGTTTGCACTACCAAGGGGAAAAAAAGAGGGATTAAGTGTTGGTTTATGGGTTGAAAAAGCTCACTTTTTTAAAGGGGCGGTTTGTACCAACAAAATAGTATTTTTCCTCTTACCTGTAGTGCTGTTTATCCATTTAGATTGTTTTGGGGTGAGTCACAGAGTTTTGGAAATATCAGCCATAAAGATGACTGCCCTCTCTTGAACTGAACTAGATGGCACTGTTGTGGTGCTCAAAGCACCAAAATATACATTTGAAAAACTCAACAGCAATTTCTCTCTCTATTTTCTTCCTGTAGTTCACCAACCATAACACCGTGCAGAAGGAAGAGTGCAGGGTGTAAACAATAATGGAGTCCTCCTCGTCTGAGCTGTAATGTTGGCACCACGCAGCCAGCTAACGTGGTGATACAGTAGAAAGAAAATAGTTCCATTATAAAACTGCTCACAACAAGGTCTGAGGATTATCTTGAGTAACCAGGTCATGGTTTCTGCAAAGAGACATTGCTGTTGAGTTCAAATGTATTTTTTCAGAGTTATTGGCATCACAAGTGGAATGCCATCTTGTTCCATTATCTTTGAGAGAATGAGAGAAAGAGCAGACATCTCTACAGCCGATAGCTTTGAAACCTGTTTTAAACTCTGTTACATCAGCTTAAAATGTATAGTCACAAAGCTGAAAACAAGGGTGTTTTTCTGAGCTCATAAAAAGTTTTGGAGATGCATTTTCACAGAGGCAGAGAGAATATACTCTTCCAGAATTACAGGAAAGTTTTTTGGTATTTTTATTCTACAAGAGATGTTCACCTGATGGATGAAAAATCCTAGTTTTGTGTATGCATATAACAAATAAATAAAGTTTCAGTCAGTGGCATAAAACAGTGAACAATCACAGCACCAAAGCAAAACATCTAATAGTGCTTGGCAGCAGAAAAAAAGTGCCAAACCAAGTTGACACCATGACACAAACATTTATAAAACACAAACACTTCAGC
Source organism: Lutjanus campechanus (assembly GCA_027495735.1). NCBI lineage: Eukaryota > Metazoa > Chordata > Actinopteri > Lutjaniformes > Lutjanidae > Lutjanus > Lutjanus campechanus. Next base: position 26,127 of record JAJHUR010119144.1, read on the forward strand.
AGCTCTCCAAACTTTCCACAGAGCTTCAGAAGTTTGCTGTAAATATGTTGAATTACTATGTAGAGTCTATAGAAAACTCTCCACAAGTACATACCTCCAGTTCCAAAAGTTGACATCTATGCTCTATATGCCATTATAATATTATACTACATGTTCTTATATGATTACAGTAACCTTCTAGTAACCCTTTTTAATTATAGTGCAGCCACAGCACAGACAGACGGCCAAAGCCGACTTGCTTCTGTCCGCGTCTCGACTCAGCTCTGTTTATTTAAGCTAGGATCTCTGCCACCTGGTAATGTTTTCCCCCTTCGTTGAGGTAATGAGAGTACTCTGCCATGTTCTCTGCTGTTGGATGCTTTTAGTCACCAGGGAGGAGAGACAGAAGAGAGAGAGCACAGTGATTTCAGTCTGTCTGAGTAATCCCTCAGCTCCCTCTAGTGCTTTCCCAAAGACAGTGTAAACAAAAAAAAAACAAAAAACACACACATCCTTCCCACAAGAACACACTTGCCCAAACTTATACCCCAGACAAGACTGAAACTTCACAAAAAACTTTGCTCGGGGAAGATTTGTTGACCTTTTAAACCAGAAGTCCAGCTTTAATTTCTGCACACAGCTGTTGAAAACAAAGGTCAGAGATCAGGATCATTTGTTCAGAGGCACAGAAACAGCAACTACTGGGATCAAACGCTGGTCAAACTGGACTGTGAATGGTCAGCTTTCAAACTGAAATGAAAGGAAAATACATATATATAACAAAAAAAACTTTACTTCTTGTGATCCCATACAAAAAAGATATACATTTTACTAAATGTTTTTATGTTTTATCTAAACCCCAACTCCAAGAATGATGCTGTGTATAAATAATAACAGAATGCAATGATGCAACACTTTGGAAAAGCATTTAAAACAGTTTATCGCTGCATCTACAAATGCAAGTTAAGACTCTACCAGGCAAAGCTAAAGTCATATATCAACAACATCTGTGATGGTATGGGGATGTCTTAGTGTCCATGGCATCATGGGTAACTGTCACATCTATGAGGACCCCATTAATGCTGAATGGTGCCTACGGGTTTTGGAGCATCGTATGCTGCCATCCAGACATCTTTTTCAGAGACATCCCTGCTTATTTCAGCAAGACAATGCTAAGACACATTCTGCACATGTTACAACAGTGTGGCTTCATAGTAAAAGAGCTCAGGTACTAGACTGACCTGCCCGCAGTCCAGACCTGTCTGCCATTGAAATGTTGGTGCATTATGAAGCACAAACACGACATCGAAGACCCCGGACTGTTGAGCACCTGAATTCATATATCAAGCAAGAATGTGAAAGAATTTCACTTTCAAAACTTCAACAATTAGTGTCCTCAGTTTACAAACACTTCTTCAACAGGCCAGAATTTTTGGCTTGTATTCTGTTTTTGAACTGTATTCAATTGAATATAGGCCAAAAAAATATTTGCAAAGCACTGCAATATGTTTTTATTCAAGTTTTGCATGGAGTGCCAACTTTTTTGGGATTGGGAGTTGTAAAAAAAAAAAAAAGAGAGAGAGAACATTTTCTTCACTAAAAACAACATACATACATGTTTACTTGATTCATAGTTATTATCAGTATTATAATTATGTTCTATGACAAAAATGCAGATGTGGCCACTTTCATGAGTAAATTATAGTATAAGACATAGAAGTCCTCTAGAACATATAATACATATAAAATATTTACTATTTGAGGCAATGGGAAATTCTCATAAGTTTTTTATATGTCTTTTCCATGCGGGTTAGTCACTCCACTCTGCCCTTTCTACTCACTTCTCAAAAAACAGCCTCACCCTGTTGGCCCAGTGTCAGGCTTTAACGCCGGGTCTCCACCAGATACATTTTCATTATTCAAATGGCTCGTGTATTCCCTCGTCTGTCATAGCAAAACATCTGCTTTGTAATTTTGGTTGCGTACTTGACATGCAGCCATTTGTCTCTCCATAACTGAGCTATGGATGACAGATAGAGCACAACTGTGTCATTTATTTAGATATGTTTGGGATAAATGTATGTTTTAAGGTCTGCCAAGCTTTTGGTTTGTTAAACTGTGGTTGCAGAGAAAGCGTAGCTGAAATAGCTATGCTTTAAATAGCAGGGTAAATCCTTCAAAACTAGGTTCGATAAATAGAAAGTAATGTCATACAGAAAACTACGTGGTAAATATGTACCACATGGTGTGTTTTTTCTGTAAAAGTTGGCAGGAAAAAATGTAAATAGCTGAAGGATAATAGCACTTTTTTCCACCACCATATTTTAATACATAATGGAAGCCTAATGAACAAAAAAGCACTGCTACTGCTATGAACCTTAAACATGAGATACTATAGACACAGCACATAAAATTGCAGTTTCTGCACAGCAGTCTGGTGAGACTCTCTGCACGGCTCAGTGGAAACAAGAGATATCAGGAGGGGAACGGTCTGCACTCTTGTTGTAATTCCAACAAATTGATTTATGTGTGCGTGTGTAAGTGGGTAGGTGGGTGGTTTAGGACTTCATGCCTCCTTTAATGGCTGTCACAGTGATGTACAGCTTTAATAGATAGTGCTTGATCATGTGCTCGCTGAGGGAGCCTGTGCGTGTGCATATGTGTGAACCAGCAGATGGTGCTCTTGTGTTATCCTTGAAGATCTCCCTCATTCTCACGCTCACACATTTAGACACACACTTGTCTTGTCTTCTGGGAACCAGACAGTGTGAGAGAAAACTACTCATCCTGGTCAGATGATTGAGATTGTTGACACTGAAACTCCTGCTGCCGCTGCACAGCCACAGTCTCAGCCTCAGCACCACTGGGCTGAAGTCACCAGTCACTGCTCCGGGCACTGACTGCTTGCTCAGCTAATGTGAATTTGGCAGACTGCAGTAAAATACAACACGAGGGCAGAACCATAACGCAATCAGCGCTCTCCGGCCATCCATTTCAAGCCTTCCTACTCCGCTGGTCACTCCAGTGATGCAGGGAATTTACAAACAATTTCCAATAAAGCTGAGCCATCAAATTGTGCTCTTGACATTAATAGAGAAATATATGTAAGTCCCTAGTGGAGTACAAAAATCAGTACTGCAGGCCAAATAGTGAGTTGGAGTCATAGATCATACATTAAATAGGTTGAATCCCTTTTTAATATACAATCTATCTCCAGACTCATCAGGCAGGTTGCCTGCAGGCTGCAGGGACCCTGAACAGAAGCCCAAGATGAGCACAACATAATCATTGGATAGTAACAAGTGACGAATGGTCCTACAATGTAAGTTGATTGATAACTGTCAGTTGTATGTCAACCCAAAACAAAAGCCTGCTGCTCCAAAAATACACCATCTGGAGTTTGAGTTCAGTGACTGCCTGCCTTACTGCCTGCCAGACTTCATTAACATTTTGCTCAATTTAACCAAAAGAAAACTATTTTTACTTCAATTCATGAAAAATAGGAACAAAAACAAAAGTGTTGCATTCATTTTTTTTAAGTGTAGATTCAGACTGTTGCATAATCCTTCATAGATGAAATACGGTGTGTTTACACTGAACAATTAGCTTCCTGCAATTTAAGTAGGTCACTTCATGTGGATGTGCAGCTTGAATGCAAATGTATCTAATTCTACCTTCCTAAAGCCTTGGCCTCCCCCTCATGTGAGTTGCTTCTTTGCCAAGGTAATCCAGAGTATGGATGTGCATCGGAGAGGCTTTACATACAAATGGACGGGGAGGAGGGAGAGAGGAGCTGCAGGGCTCACTTAGGAGACACAGGAGTAGAGTTGGTGTTTTGTAGAGGCATGGAGAAATTATACTTCACCACACTGAGTGAGGGCAAGATGGCGGTGCTGCCACATTTCCAAACGAATGTGTTTAGAGCTACGAGAGGTAGATTACTCCAGAGTGGGTATTTAGGCAGCGAGGAACTGCTGGAGAGAGTTAAGACACTGAGCAAAGGCCTGCTGGGCATCCAGGCAGAGATCCATCATCCCTGTGCCTCTCACAGTTGACTCATACTCTCTATGTGGGCAACACACACACACACACACACACACACACACACACAGTCGATTTAAAGCTGTTGTGAAAGAGACAGATAAACCTGCCAACACAGAAGAAGAAATAATACAAACCTATTTGATTCATGAAATTGAAAATCTCACTGAGATTTTGCATTTTAATAATTATTCGAGGATCTAAATTTTGTTGATTCAGTGGTTCCACCAACCAGCCAGTAACATTTTACTGCTCCCATTCATGCAGTTTATTTTTTCCTGCAATCTCTCTCTCTCTCATGTCATCTGTGATGTGTTCCAATTTCCATTTCCCCCTCCCTGATCCAGTTAGTTAGTTAGCATTTAGCATCATTTTGTGTTTTTGTTTTGGCTAAGCAGCCAGGGAACGTTAGCAAAATTCAAAACACCTTGAATAGGTACAGGACACATAAGTAAGTTTTTAAAGTGTGAATTTATAATATGACTGTATTGTGATGAAAGACAGTAATGCTGTTGTTAATACTGACATTTCATACCAAATTTATTTTAAAAAATGGCATTTTATGGGCTGAAAATGGCTCAACACACCCCCTACTGTTTTAGAACATCCTCACTTATCAGTCTCGCCGCCCTGCTTTCAGCCCCATGCTCACTGTTTTTAAAGCTTTTTTCAAAATTATGCAGTGGGTGGAGTCAGGCTCAGCATGCTGCAAGATTCACAGCTGAAAGGCCCGGTCTGTGGTCCAAGTATAAACATAAGGTTCATCTCACCAATAAAATTCAAAATAAAGGAACCTGCTTTCACTCCCGAATTGATTGGCAGTTCTTTTCATTCATGGATTAACACTAGACAACAAAGTCCAAATTAGTCATGTGTTTGCATTGATAATGTTTGCAAACACAGCAGTAATACTCTCAATTATGACTAACAACTACTGATTTTTCATCACTGAGACAAATGCTCAGCTCTGAATATGAATTTGGCTCAGATTTATTTACGGATTTTGACTTTGCAGCCAAGAACATGTTGTACCCTAATAAGGACTCTCACACTTTGGGCTCTATTTCACTCTCACATACACCAAAACAGCTAAACACACACACACACACACACAAAGCAGGGAGGAGTGGGCTCTTTATTGGTACTTACGTCAGGGTGGAAAGAACATTTTCTTGCCCATATTCCTGTCTGAGGTTAACGGGCAACATCCG
>JAJHUR010119146.1:3591-13997 GCA_027495735.1 Lutjanus campechanus
TTAAGTGTGAAATATGAATCTATATATGAAGCTGCACTGACAGATGTAAAGTTTTTATCATGTTCTGTTCTGTGTTGTGATCATCATTCATAAAATCTGTTTTAAATCTACTGAGGTTCCTTCCTCTTAAGAATTAGCTGCTGTCTTGTCAACACAGTATTAAGATCTTCAGTTTGATACGTTTCACCTTGAATTCTTTGTCTGCGACCGTCTGTCTGCAAAACTATGTTGAACTGTAAGCACAGAAAGCTTTTATCCCTCTGTCTAGACAGTATCTCTTTCTGTTTGTAAATTCCTTAATGTATATTTTTAGATCATAGTGAATATTGAATAAAATATAATAAAGTGGCCTCCAGCTGGGAAAAAAAAGTAAAATTTGAGCAACATTCTGATTCTGCTGAAAATTCTGAGTTTCCTGGTTAAAAATGTACAACGAAGTACATAGTATACTTAGTATATTCATGATTAATATATTAACAATGTACTTTCTGATTTCACTAGTGCAACACTAAAATACAATTAAGTGTAATTGACTGCACTGTTTTGAGACACCATTAAGATATGCCTAAATTAAGTAAGTAAATACAACTTTTTTGCGAATGATGTACTTTTAAAAAATACACTTAATTCCAACTTTGTCTCAATTTGACATATAGTTTAATTATATTCTAATACACAGTGAACTTTTGATATATGAAACATATATGTGCTCTAATTGATAATACAGTTTATATATTTTCACGCGTTAGGGACAAGACTATAATACTAAATTTAATGCAAGAAGTGGGGGCAATTGTAACACTGAAAAAATAAGTCTTATTAACCCACTGTATGTTAAATAAAAGCGCACCGAACCCTCTTTTTAAATATGGTTCAAATTCTTTTAGATGTCAGGCATCGTATGCATTAAAAGCAAATGTCTATTTCTATTATTTTTTATTGTTGTGGTAACTAGAATTTAATTATTTGAATTGAGTTAAGAGTAATATTACATTTACACAGACAACTTAGGTGCTAACACTGAGCCATGTGGTTCAAGGGCAATGGTACATAGCGTTACAACTGCCCCTGATCTTGGTAAGCCATAATATAATCTTGTATGCTAGCTAGCAACATTTATATTAGAATAGTTTGTCCATGCCAATTTTTAACCAATAAGTTAGGGATAAAATTGATGTAAGTTTATACTTGCTGTCATCTGAACTTTAGGCAGCAGAAGAAAAACATCGTACGACCAAAAAATAACTTTCATACGTCAAAATCAATCTTCTTCCTACTGAGCGAGTGCAGAGTCAGTGTCATCACTCTACTTTATTTCTGATTGGATGAAATGAGTGTGTTGAGTGTTTTTAATTGTCCCCAGTCTCCCCCACGCAAAGAAAACAGTACGGTATATTTCTTAAGAGTGCAGCATTAGTATAAAAAGTTGAACTTCAGTATATTTCAGTGCATCTTAACGATGTCTCACAATACAGTCAAGTACACTTAATTGTATTTCAGTATATCTTTAGTGGCAACAAGTGCACATGGAAGTGAAAGAAGTATACTTAAATTAAGTGTACTTTAGTATGTTTTTTTTGTACCTGGGTTATTTTAAGCATTGATCATTTCAAAAATTCACATCATTCATTGTCATCAAAAGAAAACACACACACACACTCAGTTCAGTGACGAGAATGTAAACAGAGCCAGATGCTGTCATCTTCTGCTCTTACTCTGAGACAATCCACATGATTGCTCTTAAGTTAAAAAACAAAACAAAAAAATAACAATGACAGCTCCTCTCTGTCTGTTGTGTCCTCAGCAGTCATTGCACAGATATTTGGCTGCATAGTTCTACATCAGATGTGACACAGAAGAAACTCTGACCTTTTAGCCTGGGAAGACATTTGTCTTCCACACTATTACATGCCATGTGGTGACGATGTTTTCTTTGAGCCGCTGAATGTTGTTGTGCCATCAGTCTTCTGTTGTTTTCCTGCTATTTCTTTTGTCTGAGATGATGAGCGGCGAGACTTTGTTGTAACTGTAGATTTGTATCATCAGCGTTACCTACACCTGCGCCATTGCACAAGTTCTTGACTCCATTTTGTTGTAAGACAAGACAAATATGTCATCGGATTGAACAGGTCGATTTGAGGTTTACAGACAGACCTCTACAGTTTTCGGACAGGTCCAGTGTGCACTGAGGGGGATTTATTAACAGAGTATGGCAGGAATGTACACAGGGATTATACATGACTGAAATATTTTATTTCATTCATGTGTAATCCCCCAAAAATAAGAATTGTGACTTTGTTACCTTAGAATGAGCAATTTAATGTCTACAGATCCTCTTCTACAGTGGCTGGAAAGTGTGAGTAGCTTTCTACAGTAGCTCAGAACTGAATATTTTTGAGTTGTGGATAAAACAAGACACATTATTATCACACACACACATGATTATCTGACAGTTTTATGGACCAAACAGCCGTAAAAACATTATGTTAGGCCAAACAATTTCAATCCAAAAGCAGTGGAAAGTTCATTCCATTAATTTAATATTGTGATACTTAGATTACATCACATTTTTAAAGTGACATGAATGAGTTTTTTGTCATGTGAAAAATGTGGTTTTGAAATGTTTTCCACTAGAGGGAGCTGTAACGCCACACGTCAAGTCCTCACAGAGTAACAAAGCCAGCAGCCACTTCAAACTACAGGAGCCAGCACACAAAGAGCTCTTTGACTGAGGGATTAGTCTGAAGAGAGTCTGATTATACACTGTCAATAGTTATCTGCAAGATTTAGTTGTTACAGGGTAGATGGTTGAACAGAAGAACTCTGATCCCGAGTTTGTGAATCATCTCAGCACCACCATAAACACCAGATTATCAGACGGACTTCTGAAGGTTATTACATAGTCAGACTCATGTCTGTCTTTCTGAAGCTGACGTAACTACAACCTGAGTTAAAACCTTTTTTTTGAGTAAATCATAATGGTTCTTTCACTGATGGCCAGACTCACGTCATCCACTGTTTAAACTGACCCTCATCACAACCGGCAGTGTAATCAAGAGGAATCTTTATTTTGGGATTCTGCTTTCATTCATACATAGATCTCTTTATCACACACACACACACACACACACACACACACACACACACACACACACACACACTTTACCACAGTACAATTCAGGGGGAAGCATTGTTACACTACAACAACTTTATTTACTTGTCGCTTTACAAATTAAGATTTTTGCTTACAAAATGTAAGAAGAGCTTATAAGATATGATGTTTTTTGTGCAACTGAATTAAAGTATTAGTCAGTTAATCATTTATTTAACTGACAAAATTAATTGGCAACTATTTTTATTTAATCATTTGGTATTTCTCATGCAAAAACAAGCATTGGGCTCTGATACTGTGGCAACATTTCAAAATAGCTCAAAACTGAGGCGTCAACCAAATAAATATGCTTTTACACCAATGCTTATGTAATGATACACAAGGTGATATATGATAGTAGTACAGGGGTAATTTTTCTGCATTGAGTAGTTTTACTTTTCCAATAATTCTTAAAGTATATTTTCCTGAATATACTTATGTAGTTTTACTTAAGTAACATTTTCAGTGCTTTTATTTGTAACTTGAGTATTTTTACAGTGTGGTATCAGTACTTTTACCGTGGTAAAGGATCTGAATACTTCCACCACACACACACACACACACACACACACACACACACACACACACACGCACACACACATTATCTGATCTCTTGAAGTGTCTCTGGTCTCTTCTCTGTCTGCAGCTTCATCCTTATCTGTGCAGAGATGCTCCGTCAGCTCAACATGAGCCATGGCAGACTTTTCAAATATTAGGATCGAGGGACTTTTTCAACTTTGTCTCACTATAAGCTTTTGATTTCATTGTGAATTATAGGACCACAAGTTGCCATATGATACACCACTTTCAGGAATAGCATGAAATGAAACAAAAGTGAAAAAAACGTTTGTTTTGCAGTGTAAGTGGGTCTGATATCTGTGGCTGGTCGGTGGGTGACAGGTCAGACTGGAACTGTTTCCAGTTTGAAGGAGTTAAAGAGCCACTCTGTCTGCAGGTTTGTTTACCAAGCAAAGCTCTGGGACAGAACAAGCTCTCTGCAGCCTTATCAGCAGAGGATTTGTGAATGGGACAATGATGAGCTCAGTTTGATAGAGCAGAGCTGTCAGCTCAGATGTCACAGTTCATCCATTAGCTTTTTGATGGCTCTCTTTGATAAACTGCTCTACAACCAATTACCTCAGGGTTTCTAACCAGGTCGGTAATGTTGGGTTTAACTGGATCCTAAGAAGAACATTACACATTTTAAATGGGTGCATAGACTGAGTAGTTTTGGGAAATCTTCTCTGATGCCACAGTAGGCTAATTGAGAACCCATTTCCAAACATATAAATATAAATAGGCTATAATTAGGGGAGAGTGGGGCATCTTGTCACACTTTTTGCTTTACTTCAATTTCTTGGTACAGTCACTCATTTTCCTTATTAAATCAAGTAATAAATTCTTGAGCACAAATGTATAATTTCACTTCAATATCTTATTTTTGCATTGAAAAATTTGATTTATTTCAACAGATGTTTTGAATATTATTAATAATTTTAAGCTTCACCATCCTCACTGCCCTGAGCATTATGTGGAGTGGTGTGTTGCCATTGTTGATCTTTCATTCATAATTTTTAAACACTTTAACGGGTTTCCTAATTCCCTCCTTCTTTATTTTTCACCTTCTGATTGCAAATCCCAAATGATATTTGTCATTTTAAAGTAGTAGCATATAGACCTAAATCTATTTTGTAGATGATATAAACAGCCTCACATGAACTTTTTGTAGCCAATGATAAATTTTAGGGAAGCACAATATGGATTTTTTTTCAGCCAATACTGATAACTGATGATCAGGCTACCTGCTTCTTATTGCCCGGTTCTGGTGACAAACTCTGGAGGAGCAAAAGAATCCTATTTAAATCAATAAAGTAATTTTAAAAATAATATTCTGTGTCAAATTATTGATTCCTTTAAGTAAGTAGTTATGTAATAAGCAGGATAGTGATCAGCGGGATATTATTGTGAAATAAACCCTGAGAGAGTGATGCAGGACCCCTGAATTATCTCTTATATAGGCCTGAATTTCTCATTATCTGCCCCAACATTAATCGTGCATCCCTATTAAATTTTATAATATGCAATATAATCAGAGAAAAATATAAAAGAATAACAAGGAAGCTACTTTTCAGTGTACCAGTCAGCTGATTTTTAATTTGCTTCTGACTTTTTCAACAAGTTAAAAACTGACAACAGATACAATTCCATTCAAAACATACAATAAAAAATATATTTTAAAAAATATAAAAAATGTGACACTGAAATATTTGACATCTTATTTTTTACTCCTTTAATCACCAGCCTCTGACACCCTGTAATGAAGCCTGGAAGTGTCCGTTGTTGAAGGGCCCCTCACTGTGCCCCGTCACATCAACCAGCTGGTTATGTGGAGGAGACACACTGTGATAACTGCAGCCGTACACGTTGCTGTTTCCATATCCAAACACACGGTCATAATGTCCATTATAATGTCCAAGAGTCACGTTATAAGGTGCAGCTGAGTGCGACGCTCCTGCGCTGCTGCAGAGCCTCCCGTCCCGCACAAGCACCGGCACCGCCACCCTCCTGGGCGCAGCAGGTGGGTTAAACCCCGCCAGCTCCAGAGACTGGTCCTGCCTCTGTCGTTTACACTTGTACCTCCTGTTCTGGAACCAGATTTTCACCTGCGTGGAGGTGAGTTTGAGGATGTGGGCCAGGTGTTCTCTCTCCGGGGCGGACAGGTAGCGCTGCTGTCTGAAGCGTCTCTCCAGCTCAGACACCTGCGACTGAGAGAAGAGGACCCGCGGCTTCCTGCGCTGCCTGGACCTGCTGCTGCTTTTAGAGGTTTTATCACAGTCAGGTGAACTGTCAGGACCGCTCATCTCTGCACACATAAGAAAAGAAAACAGTCAAATAAACTCAGACTTTTGGTCTCCAAATTATGCACATGAATAGACTCAGAATAGACTTAATAATATTTTATTTTTCTAAAACAAAGTTAAAATGTCTTAATGGAGTTTGATAATGGTGTTTTCAAACCATGATATCTTGAGCCAAGTCAAATCTGAGACTTTGTACTTTCTTTTTCTTTAAAAAAACAACAACTTTTATATTCGCATTATTCCGCAGTTACATTTTAAAGTGACACTTTATAATAAAGGTACAAATCATATACTTAAGTATGCAGAACTAATCCATGACTCATGATGTTTTAATGCATCAGCTTTTGCAGGACTGATAATGAATTTCTATTGCTCCCCATTAACACGAGTCATTATGACTTTCTGTGATTAGTTCACACTTATCAAACATTTACAGAATAAAAGTAAATATGGTTACATAAATAAACTTTTTTGTGAAATCCAATTAATTCATGCATTAAATCATACATTAGTTAAGCACGACTTAATTATGATTTGTACCCTCAAGAATATCTTATTTTGATTTCTGAATGAAATTTAAAAATCTGTGGACTGAGTTAGATTTTATGCGTCTCCACACCAGCAATTTCACGAACCAAGTCATATCTGAGATTTTTTTTTCTTGTTTGTATACTGCAGGGCAGCACACGTTTCTGGTCGTTTACATCGCATTAATTCCACTGTATAGGCTATTTTATTCATGCAGTGTATTCTTGCTTATATAAAAAAACATAATTTATATTTCTGCCACTTGTTTGAAACAATGCAATAAAGTAATAATTAATAACAACAAAGGGACATTTAATAAAACTGGCTGAGTTGGAAGACGTTGATTGGATTATTTTGATGTTTGTAAGCAGATGTAGTTCAAAAGTTAACTACACAACAGTTAACAGCAGGCTCTATTATTTGACACATTTTCTGAGTTAAAATTTGATCAACTTTATCTGACATTTTATTTATTTAGTTTTCTTGCATTTTATGTTTAATTCATTATTATTATTATTATTATTATTATTAGTATTATTATTATTATTATTATTATTATTGGTTTTAAACTATATGTTTCCTTATAAAACGTCATTCAGAGTGAAAGGCAAAACTGAAGAATTTCATAGGCGAAAGGAAAGTTAGTTGTTATTTGTGTTTGTGTATTGCACAAATCGGCCCAACGTGTGTGACAAAGAGAGGAGAGACAAGTCAGGTTAAAGTGCCAATTTGGTATTTTATTGAGAATAAACCAGCAGAACTATATGATAATAAACGCTTTAACTTGACTTGAAAGATATTTGTAAAATGAGCATTCTTGTGGCTCTTTGCATCTAAAATGTGTGCGCCTGATTTTTTAAAACAAAAGTATCGCATAAGGATTGTAATAATTGTTCGGCAGTGACCAAATAATCATAACGAAAATATCTTGATTGTCTCGTCTTATCCTCCTTAATGTAGTTGATCTCTTTTGGGTGTTTGGTGGCAAAATACTGCAAAAACATCGGCCTCCTCAGGTAGTTGTGTTTATTCAAGAGAAATTCTTGTTAATTATTTTTGTTTTGGTTTTCAAATTAATAGATTTTTAAGAACATGGAAAAATGGCAGGTCCTTATGAGCCATGTTTTTTCTTGCCATCACGCGCTCAAGGCCCCACTCCATCGGTCGGATTGAACCAAACCAACCATCAGCAGAGTGTATCCACCTGTAACTGACTGATGACTATGTTTGTATCATCTCACCCTGTTCATTCACCTCCTCTTCGGCTGCTACGTTGTGAGAATCATCGAGCTTCTCCTCCTGTATCCCAGCAGAGACGCACGGCTCCGGCTGACAGTCATAAATGCCCCTGTTGCTCCGCGACGCACCGTGCAGGTGCTGATAGTGCATCGGAACAACCTGGTCGCTCATCGAGAACTCATTGTCAAAATCCTGGTGCTGCTCCAGCTTCAAAATATCCTTCACTGAGAAAGGCGTCGTGGTGGTTGAGCTGGGATTCATCCCCAACATGTTAAAGCTGAATGGATGATTTTGATCCTTTTTACGCACCGTGTATGTGCGCTGCTGCTGATGCCGCCGGACGCTTCTCTTCACAGACTGATGAGTGAGGCCTGCTGGAAGATTGAAATCACTCAAGTGTCCAGCTAAAGAGCAAGTGGAGATATATCTGTCAGCCATCTGCAGAACTGGCCAACACCCAACCCGCGCGCACAGCTCCTTTTCTTCTCACCTTACCGGAACACCTCATACCGTAGTCACCCTATCTCTCTTTGTGACTATAATTAAGATGGGTAATAAGAAATAAGACTGTAGTTAAGAGAGTGAATATTTAATATTTATAACCTTAAAAAAATATCCATTTTGTATGATTTGTTTCATTTTAATAGCATATTTGTGCGACAGAAAGGTGTTTCTTACTGAAAAAAGGTTTATTGTTAACAAGTCATTCAGACTTTATTCCCTCTCCAAGCTTTTTCATGGCTGCTAGTCAAAAAAAATTAAAGTTTGTGCTGAAAATGAAACAAACGCCTCTGCATAATTAGAAACGATTACATCTCCTCAAAGATTAATCCACCTGTTTAAAATCGTGTTTTAAATCATATCGACATCCAAGTTGAATTTTTAATTGCAGCATTGCCTTCCTACAAAACTGTTGGCGTTATAAAGTTTTGGGAAAATTGGCATTTGTTTAATGTTTTGAGTATTTTTAAGTAATTAGCGTATGTAAAAATAAAGGCGAATGCTAATTTTTAACAAATCATTTAGACTTAGTTCATTTTTTTGAAGGATTTCCAGACATACTGCCCGTAAGAAAAGTTATAATCTATGTCCAAAAAAAACGCCTTTGCATTATTACAAACAAGTGAAACTTTCCCGGATTAATTAACCAGTTTAAAGGGGCTGTAATTTATTCAGTGTCCTCCACAAACCACGCTCCTGGTCGGCCCAGTAAAACCTCTCAATCAGGCAGCAGGTCCTCGGGGGTTGAGTGATCTGAGGTGATGTTGAACAGCTTTACCATCAACATTGTTTTCCTGGCGCGTTATTAGTGTTCCCAGGCCACAACAAACAGTAACTTTATCCCTGATGTTGTGGAAGTGGAGAGGCGGCGGCGCCAGCCTGAGATGCTTCACTGAGGCCGAGACGCGCGTCAGGAACAAGGACAGACAGGAACAAGGACAGACACGGCCTGTCCCACTGCCGGACACAGGGAGATGTATGGAGCCCACTTAACAACTCTGAGTAGTGATTGAGATGGTTGATATGTCCTTTATTTAGGCTAATCTGAGTAATAAGAGATTGACATGGTAAATCATGATCATTATTTCACTATGTACCTTTATTTGATTAGTTAACACACAATGAATAATCAATTAATGGATGTTAACTCACAGTGATTTCTATGTTTACATGTGTATTGTTCAGTGAATTATTTTAGTCACACTCAACAACCACAAAACAATTCTGCAGTACATCCGCTGACTCTTTACACCACTGCCACCTGTTTAGCCTCAGTGGAAGCGTATTTCCACCAATGGGATGAAAATAGGATCCTTTAAGTTTTCATAAACCTTCTTAGAATGACAAAGTGTCTCTTCAGTTGCACCAGAAAGATAGTTGGCTGTTGAGTCTCATTCTCAGGACATCAAATACTGAAGTTTTGGTCCTGTGCATGCAGGTCTCTGCCGATACAGACACCATGGGTCATCTGTGATGATTGACAGGGATTATGTTTACCAATAGTTACATCTGGGAGGAGTTGGCTGAGGTTGGAGGAAAGAATTGTATGGGTGGAAATAGTGCCACTTCAGTTAACAAAACAGCGAGAATAATATCCACACAGTTCCCAAAAAGAATTGAAACTCCAGCGTAGGTGAACCATTGGGGGTCGTTGTTCTGTTAATAACTCACTGCTGTTTAAATTTTAAGGCAGGTTTGAAACTGTGTTTGACACAAAAGCCACCTCACTACTGTTTAAATCGCACCTGTGGTTGAATCCACACTGTAAAGCCAGCTCCATAAATCACCAAAATGACACTCAAGGCAACCATAGATGTATGCTACATTTATCCTGGGGTGCAAATAGGTGATCACCAGTCATGTTGGTCACTTGGAGTGTCAGAAGGATGGTTCAACATGATTGCATATGCTTTTTTTCCTTATAAGGCCTTACTCACTGAATGTTTTAACCTGTTTCAATTCTCCAGTAACCTGGCCTGCATTGGAGCACAGGGAGCCTGTGTAAACTAGATGCTGTGCCACTGTGCTGTCTGCATATAAAGGCCCTGATGCAGGTTGGTCTTACAATGCAAAACATTCTTGGATAACTATCCAGGACTGTATTTATGTTCATGTTTGGTACAGCT
>JAJHUR010119147.1:742-22297 GCA_027495735.1 Lutjanus campechanus
CGTGCATGGGAAGTAGGACTTCCTCGGAAGAAGAAGAAGAAGAAGAAGAAGAAGAACATGCAGGATTACAAGAGGGTCCTGGCAGCTTAGGCTGCCCGGCCCCTAATTATAATAAAATTAAAATTAAAAAGATTATATAGAATGCATAAAATGAAGGAAAATAGAGCATTTTCAAAGAAGTGGTGCATAACAGCAAAGCAAAATGCAAAACAGAGTCCCAGACCTGTATACGGAAAGTTAAACATCATTAAAGCCTAAAGTGAAGTTTTTAGTTTTCTTTAAAAATATTTAGCAATATATCTCTAGGTTGTGTGTTCCAGGGCTATGGGGCATAACTGTCAAATGCTGCATCCCTGATTTTCCAATAAATCATCTGCAGACAATCGCAGTGTTCTTGAAGGCAAATAGGGAACAAGGGAATTAGAAATGTAGCTTGGCCTGAGCAATTAGCATTTATAAATGCTTTTTGATTTTATTGATTTGCCTTGTTAATCCAGGGAGTCTGTTTCATCAGATTATTAAAAATCATATCACTTTTTGTTTTTGGGCCCACTAGTAAGATTTCAATTTTGTCCATGTTTAGCTTTAAAAAAGTTATTTTTCATCCATTTATTTACCGTCAACAGACAGATAGTAATGGAGTTTATAGCTGCAGCATCATTGGTTCAGCAGAGATTTACAGTTGCATGTCATCTGCATAACTATAGGGACATACATTGGGCCCCCTGATGATGTCACCAAGTTATTTTCCTCCCTTCACAACTTTTCTGCAAACTCAGTGTAGACAGACAGGGCTGGCAGGCGCAGCGCTGCAGCAGCAACGCTGTCTCTGTGTGGACACCACACACATATGAGACACTGCAGTTTAGCAAGGTGGCTGTCTCAGGTCTGCAGTGTGCTGTAGGCAGTCAGACTTTATTTTACAGTATTTTCTTATTACATTAGTAAGATGTAACAAGCAGTACTTTGTATTAAATTAAAGTTTAAATATGTTTTTTTATTAGACAGTAGTTAGAGCCTAATTACACATTTAATGGTACACTTATAACAAGTAACAAGGAGATTTCACTTTTGTTTACTGTACAGTTCTGTTGTAATGTGTCCCTAATTAAGTTTAATAAGGGTCTAACAGTGGGAAATAATACATTTTAGTTAACACAACAGTTCTGTTGTATTATGTCCCTAATTACCCTCTAATAAAGACTGATAATACACTAATAAGGGGTTGATCGTGGTCTAATAAACAACATATTATTCCTAGTTTTCATCTCATTTGATACAAAGTACAGCTTGCTACACCTCATAGTTTACTATTAAGTGTATGATGTCTTATCATCAGGGTATAACTAAATAAGGAATATAGTTTTCCCAGTCCTTGTCTAATTTGACACAAAATACAGCTTGGTAGTCCTTATTAGTGATCTGTAAAATAAAGTGTGACCCTGTAGGCTACAAGGCGCCTACTTTACATCCCATCTTTAGTCATTATTTATAATAAGAAATAACCAGTTCTAAGTATTATTTAGCAAATCGCTGCAGATTTGCTAAACAATACTTATAATTGGTTATTATTTTGAGAATTCTTTGTGACATCAGAGAACATAAATACACTCATCAGAGGCGTTAAAGTGCTGCATAAACTTGTGTCAGTCACAATTTGATTTCCCAATGTGGGTCCTGATGATGATGATGATGATGATGATGATGAAGCAGGATGGGAATCACCAAAACTGTCCAATCACAGACGTACCTCTCAGTGTGTCTAACGTCCTGTTTCCTCCTTTTGGTTAGTTTGTAAAAAGTCAGTGTGAACATGAACCAGAGCAGAAGTAAACTGCAACAGTGTATCATGTTTTTTCTCCCCTGATCGGGACCAAATCAACCCAACTACAGGAGCACAGGAAATACTTGTGTCACTATAAATGTATGAAGATAGTGTGTTTGTTATGTAGTTCTATGCAAAATCATTGCACAAATAAACAGAGAATGTTATCATTGCTCACTGAACTGAATACACAACAAATGAAAACATCTCTGTTAGCTGGAGCAGCCAACAACATCAGTCAGACAGACTGTGCAGAGGCCAGTGCGGTGGTGGCCTTCATACCAAGGATACGAGGTTGACCCTGTCCTATAGGTGCTGATAGAGCTGTGATTAGTGACTGGTGCAAGAAATTAGATTAGAAAACATGAAAAAGAACAGAAGTAGAACTTCTGAGAGATAAAGACTGAAGTTGGAACTGATAGAAAATAAAAAATCATGCTCTAAAGATTTAGAAACATTAAAATGTGTAAAAATACAAACTACTAACCTGTGTGGAGCTTATAGAAGTGCTGAGAGGAAAAAATCTGGTGATCCATTTTCTAAGTCCGATCTAAAATGTGAAGTCTTGCCATGGTAATTGATCTTAGTTGGTTTAAATCTGTGAATACAGGAGAAAAAAGTTTTGGTGCTTGTTGTTGCAAAACTCATTTTGGCCACAAGAGGCTGAAGTGCATCACTACCCCCTGTTCTGAAAGCATTTCTGTTTTCTTCATGCACAAGTTACATATGAATCCTTGAATGAATGCATTAATGCTTTTTGCTTTTTGTTCTATTTATAACATGGGGTTATATATATATAACCCCATAACATATATATGTATATATATATATATGTATACATATGAAAAATGTAGATGAAAGAGATGACGTCCTTACATGTCTTGTTTTATACACAACTAATATTCAGTTTACTGTCAGAGAGGAGTGAAATATTGACATTTAAGAAGCTGAAATCAGAGTATTTGGACTTTTCTTTAATTAAAAATTTCTCAAAACGATTAAACGGTTTATTAATCCCATCACAATCTTGTCAGTCTTGTTTCCTGTAATGATTATTTTCATTAACAATTAATCTCTCAACCAGTTTCTCCATTAATCAGCTAGTTGTTTGGTCCACAAAATGTCAGAATTTTTTTAATTTATTTTTTTAAATCAGTCAGTGTTTCCCAAAGTCCAAGATGACATGATGTCCTCAAATGTCTTCTTTTGAAAGATACATATATTCAGTTTACTGTCAGAGAGGAGTGAAATATTGACATTTAAGAAGCTGAAATCAGAGAATTTGGGCATTTTTTCTAAAAAATGACTCAAAACGATTACTTATCAAAATAGATGCAGATTAATTTAAGAGTTGATTATTGATAGATTAATCATTGCAGCTCGAAATGTTTTATGTTAGGTTTATTAGTTTCTTTGTTGTGAGCAATTGATTGATTGATATATAACTGTAACTGGAATACAGTTCCCTTTTTTTTGTACCCAGATTACATAATCCTGTTACATGTAATCCATTACTCCTCAGGCCTGTTTGTTGTAGAATGAATGAGAGGAAAAAGATAAACCTGAGAGGATACAGTCATTGGACGACTACTTCTGTCACTGTGTAATATTACTCTGTATTGAAGAGACCAATTTATGGTGTCATTATTTATGAGTTTCTGAGTAATCTATTTCACAATCAAACACTGGCCATGAAGTAAGTAAACACTTAACAGAGCAACAGATTCTGACTCTGTGCGTCTCTGAGGTCTGATCATCTGTCTTTCTTCCTGCCAACTCGTGGAGTGTTGTAAACAGGGGAGTCTTGAGTGTTCTCTGGAGGAGACCGTCTTAACACTGTTAGCTAAAATAAACACCACTACTGAAATGTTTTATTATCAGTCCTGTTGGCTAAGAATATGAGCCCACCAATGCAGCTTCAGTGTGTATGATGAACTACACTGCCTGGCCAAAAAAAGAGTCCCCACTTGGATTTAACTAATCAAATAGGTAAGAACTTTCTATTGGATAATTACTGCAGTGATCAATATGGTTCAGCTGGCATTGTAAAAAATAATGAAGAATGAAGAATAAAGAATAAATAATACATGCCTTTTTATGTGGCCTCTCCTGATTCCAACTTTCCTCCAACCATAACATTTTTCTTCTCACTCCCTCATCTGCTCCATACCATACATTAGGTGCGCTTGAGATGAACTGCACCTCGTCTGGCGAGCAGACAAGATCAGGCAGCACGAGGTGGAGACAAAAAGCTGTAGTCAAGTCGGACAGTTTCCAGCAGACTTCAGAGAACATACAGGAAGAGACTCTGACATCCTGTTAGATCAACTGTATGTTACCTGTAGTTTACAGACCACGTCCATAGCAGAAGAGATAAAGAGTGTCCTCGATCGCCAATTGAGGTTAAAATAAGTGATCCCCCTTCTGTCGCACGTAACATCTGTTCTTTTATCTGCCTTGTAAAGTATTTTGTAACTGTTTGTTTGATAAGTCATATACCTTTATTATTATTATCAGACACAAAATATCTGCTTGTTGACAGATTAGAACTTCATCGCAGAACATAAGACTAATATGTCAAGCGTTAAATATTACAATTACACAGATAATTAGTATTTTATACAACATGTGGTGTTTGTTGTCAAAATTAAGAGCCAATCAGAGCCCGTCAGCTCATCGATCAGGTAACAGCCAGGCGCTTGCAGTCCATGGAGAGCAGCTGTGGTGCTTGGCTCTGAAAACTGCGGCTGCCTTGATCTCATGAGGTTATCGTTGCCCACATGTGCATGACGTCAGAGCAAGTCGGGATCAAGTCGGACACAAATCTAACCAGCATGCATTGTGATTGATTCTGCACAGGCCTGGCTCATCTCGAACGCACCTATTGATACGTCCGTTGTCTGTCTCTCGGGTGAAAGCTCAACACTGCCCCTAGAGGCCTGGAGCAATTCTGTTGTATGACTGGATATGCAGCGTTTTCCTTTCGCATTTGTTTTCTTATATGCAGCGCGTTTCTGTATATGCAACTAGTTTCTGTATATATAACTTGTTTTTGTATATGCAGTGTGTTTGCCCTTGTCGGCCACCGTACATCAGGCTCAAATTGTTAAAGACTGGTTCATCATTTTCACACGTGGATTGTCCACCACAGAGTCCAGACCTTAACACCATTGAGAATTTTTGGGATGTGCTGGAGAAGACTTTATGCAGCGGTCTGACTCTCCCATCATCAATACAAGATCTTGGCCAAAGATTAATGCAACTCTGGACAGGAATAAATGTTGTGACATTGCATAAGCTTATCGAAACAATGCCATGGCGAAAGCATAGGTGGTCCAACTAAATATTAGAGTGTGTGACCTTTTTTTTTAAACCAGGCAGTGTACTTCAAAGGTATTCAAAATCCCCAGGATTAGCTCAGATAGATATAGTTCTGTTTTATCTTATCCTATCTTATCTTATCTTATCTTATCTTATCTTATCTTATCTTATCTTATCTTATCTTATCTTATCTTATCTCATCTTATCTTATCTCATCCATTATTCCATTCAGCACCGGCACACACTGTAACTTCTGACTTTGATTCCCTTGTTGAACTCTTGGGATGTGAGACTGTTTCCCCATTCAACAGTGATGGCAATCTTTGTCTCACACATACAGTGACTTCTTTCACATCCCTGCAGAATAAATTCAGGTAGTATCAAATGCTGGAAATACAAAATAGCATGATTACCGCTGCAGTAAAATTACTAATGACTATTACTGTGGACCAGTTGTGGAGTGGAGCATCCATCAATGCACCATATTGAATCACAAACCCTCTGGAGTGACAGTTTTGTTGTTGAGATTGAACATTTTTGATGTCATCCACTTCTTTATGTCATCAGACAGCTGATGGGTGACAGAAGAAGGAGGCATTTGGAAGTTTTGGTCTAAAGTGCAGTTGTGTATCATTGGCATAGTAATAACACCTAAGTCTGATTGTGTGACACAAAGGAAGCATGTGTATAATGAATAGCAGTGGTCCGAACAACGAACCTTGGGGAACCTCTATCTTAGAAAGAAATATGTTATTTCAATGTGTCAGATACATATTTAATCCACATTTAGATATTAGATAATCAATATTAAGGGACTTGGATCTGGATTGGTGCCGCAAAAACTTGATTGGGACATCACCACCTTTTCATATACACTCAATAACTGCACCCTGCTTAATATTTATATAAACTGTATAAACTGTGGGTCTGAACATGTGTTAAAAGGCATTGCTGTGCTTACATTGCAGGCTTTAAGCATATACGTGTAAATGTGCAATGCAAGTGTGTTTTGGCCTTTACTCCCTACACATGTTGTCAGAAGTGTTACTCAGTTGTCATTTTTTCACTAATATGGTAGGTGGGCACACAAAGAGTGCAGTCCAGGTGATTGTCTCTGCTGACTTTTACCTGTCATGCTTATGTAGGCACCAGTCTAATGTCATGGTTGCTGTGGTATGAGTAGGATTGCTTTGGCAGGGATTAGTGGGAGATGTAGTAACTAAGGATATTGTGCAATCATTTAAATTTAAATTCTTTTAAATGGTAAAATGTACTGTATTTAAACTATTGTTTCTTAGTTCTGTGTTTTGGGTAGAACGACATTAACCATGAAGAAGTGTAATGAAATGACGATGAAATCCTTTAGATGAACATAAAAAAAAAACAATACACACACAATACACTGTGTGTCCTGCTTTATTAAGAAGCTATACAACGAGATGATGAACATGGTGGTGTTACGCCCCAGACTCAGATGTAACATAAAGATGAGGCAGAGAGAGCAGGACTGAATGCAAAAGTGAGCAATTTATTGCTACACTCCAGTTTATATGTTCAGTAAGGTTTTGTATTTACAAAGATGAAGCAGACTGACTTCAGGGTGAACCCAGGGTAAAATAACTAACAAAACATTCTACTCTGGTTTATTCTGTTGTTTGGTTAGGGTTTAGTTAGCATTTAAAACTTAAAGACATTCATTAAACCCAACTCCCAAAGCTAATGGAAAACAGGAGAAAAATGTTATTAACAAAAATGTCAGTTCACCCCTAAGGCTATGATATGCAACCTCACAGGTTAACATAAGAAACAGCTGTCTAAGTACAAACAATGGCATTTAGCAGGGAAGCTAAAGCTAACAAGTTAAGGCAAACAACAGCCGTCTTGCAAAGGGCAGATAAATGTTAGCAAAGGAGGTAGAGCTAACAGTTTAATGCAGTGGCAATGGTTATCTAGGTTCACAAAGTCACAGAGTTACACAAATTTGTGAGGACGAGGGGGACTGCAGCACTGCTGTCAACCAGCAACCTTCAGTGTCCCCTCGAAAACCTGGAAGCTAATGGTGCGTTCCATTCCATTTCAAATGGGAATACCTCCTGAAGTTGGATTTCTGACCCAAAAAGTCGAGGGACCTTTCCCAATCTTCCCAACCCTCAAAATCCAATATGGCTACACCACGCAACAACATGAGTAAAACTATTTATCAGCACTTTTGTTTCATTAACTCAATTGTGCACACACTACTGTCTGTGGACATGTTGCTACACTGTTTGTATGTGCAAAATACAGCAGCAAGTTTTTTCCAACTTGTTGTACGAGAACATGGTCACCTCAGGTCTGACGCCATTCCCGGCTTCAACTTATGACCCCTGAATGGCACACAACATAAATAGGGGCCGGCTTCAGGAATCAATCAAACTGCAGTGATTGCATCACTGGAGGTACGCCAATCAGCACAGACACAGATCCTCAAAGAGGAGCTCTCACACTCCACCAAAAACAATTAATGCAAGAACATACAGAAATATACAATAATTATATAATTACAGCTAGGGGCCATAACAGATGGTTGTAGTTGTAGTTTGTGTTAATAGCAAGTCACAATATCAAAATCTGACTACTGCTACTGGCCAGTAATTAGTGTTCAACATATACAGTACATGTGCCTGTGGCTACAATGTCTTTTGCTCCAGTTTAACACTCTTTTCAAAACTGCCATCTCCACTGATTGAAATAGTAACTTCATCTTGAGTTACTTCAACAACATCTACTTTTTTGTTCCAAATCTTTTGTAAAAATGCTAAACTTAAACATCTTAATCTGCCATTTTTGCTTTTCATATTCTATTATCTCCTTTTCTTCCAGGTGTCCGTTGGTCAACATGAACCTAACCTCCAGCTCTGATTCTCTCCGCTTCCTTAGCAACAGTTCTCCTGGTGCTGATATGATAGTCGAGCCTGCCAGCTTAGGTACTATCAACACTTTTGTGCACATTTTAAAGTATATTCATAAAAACATTCAAAAGAATATGTAAGGGGAGCTTAAGAAGTCAAATGCTTGCTTCTTCACGTCTTCAGGTGGCTCTTACCAGGAGATGGCCATGTTATCTGACAGTGTTGGAGGGTGGAAGCAGCATAATGTCAGTCATGTTTCAAGGCAAGGAGGAAACTTCACTGATTCATCAGTCAATGGGACTTTAGTGCTGCCAACAGAGGACTTTGACCCATTAGGAGGACATACTGTCTGGCAGGTAACAATCAACTGTGATTTTACAACAGTTCTACTTTCATCTTTTTCATTGCATCAGTTGTACTGCTTTGGTGACATGTAGTAATTGATACGTCAGTTCAATCACTGCAGTTATTGCTACCTAAATATGCAGACATGAGACGTGTCAGCTGCAGGTTGAAAGCACTCCAGAGCAGAGCCAGCAGGCTAGTTTTGTGGCCTCACTGTGTAAATTCCGTGGCTTCAGTAGCGAAGAATTCTAACTGCCAGACAAACATTCTGCTGTGCCCTTCACATGGCTGCTCCAAAGCCCTGGGGAATTCATGGCTCATTTGTCGTTTATAGTTGGTGTTCCAAGATAAACTTTACATCTATGGAAAGCTATGAGACTTGTCTAAATTAATTAATGGCTTGATTTTTTTTTCTATGCAAGTGCCTCCATAAGTCTGTTTAAATTTTAGTCGTCCATCCATTTTCATTTAAACAAGTTCATGTTTTATAAGAGCAAGATGTAATATGAGTATCATCTGCATAAAAATGTCAGTTTTAGTGTGAGCAACAGACATGAATTACTTTTTAACCTTTATATAAACTTTTAATAGAAGATGACCCAGAGTAGACCCTTGTTGGACCCCTATTGTTACTTTAGTCATGAAATCATTGCCTAAAAAGGATGGTTTTAAAAATAATACTGTACAGAATGTTATTTATTTTCCAGTGCCCTGTCAATATCATTTGCTACAAGTACAGCTGCAGTTGTTGTGCTCTGATATGGTTTAAATTATGACTCTCAAAGTTTTAAAGGTGCCACGTATGATCACTGGTAAAACCTTTAGCAGGGCCTGCTGTGCTTAAAGTTCAAAAAGAGTGTTCCTTCCCCAAACTCTATAACACAACATTAAAACTTGATCTCGCCAGCAAAGGTAATGCACTGTAAAATGTTAGCAGTCGGCTGGGGCTATGAGATTTGTGAATAGGCATATAATTGATGAACTTAGGTTAGCTGTTTGTATACCAGGCAGACATGACACATATCACTGCATATTGCCTCTCTGCATTGACCTCACGGTCACCAAGAGCAAATTTCTTATCATGTGAGAAGGCAACTTAATACTAGTCTGACATCTGTGTCAGCCCATGGTTGAATCTTTACAAATTAAGTACAATGCTTGTCGATGCTGCCATTCACTAGAGACTTTGTTAGTCTTGCTGCTTATTGCTAGTAGAAGTCTGCTGCCCATTGTCTTATGCATAATACTGTTTCAGTATTGAATTGAGTCAGTTGACCTAAATCCCCAAAATAATATAGTCTAGATCATTTAAGTTTGATATAGCTAAAGTTCCGACACGCCTGTCAATATTCTAATGCAATGAAACTTTCAGCCTCAAGAAATATTGTTCTGTTAGTAAAGATAATTCATAGCTAACCCTAACCCTAACATGTAGGGTTTTTGCTCAGGTCGGTGTTTGTGTTAACCGTAGGATTTTAAGTCATTGTGTGGAAATCAGTAAGAGTGTCTTGCAATGCATTTAACCACCCTCATTGGTTCTTTGTCTTCTTATTTCTTCATCTTCAGGTCATCATAATTGTCTTCCTCACTGGATCTCTTTCTCTTGTCACTGTTGTCGGCAACATCCTGGTGTTGGTGTCATTCAAGATCAATAAGGCACTGAAGACTGTGAACAATTACTACCTGCTCAGCCTAGCATTTGCTGACCTGACGATTGGCACACTGTCAATGAACCTGTATACCACTTATATCATCATGGATCAGTGGGCACTGGGCCCAGTTGTCTGCGACTTGTGGCTCGCCATAGACTACGTCGCCAGTAACGCCTCAGTCATGAACCTGCTCGTCATCAGCTTTGACAGGTAGCAGAATTTTTTGTTGATTAACTTCTGAAATGAAGCTCTTTGACACCTATGGATGCTGATTAGTTTGTAAAATGGGATTATTCTGATTACTTAACTCTTCTGACAAATGTACAGTGCTCTAACCTTGAATGGCTTAGAGTATCCCAATCACAAAAACCATCCATTTCCACATAGTGTCATGATGGTATCATGTTGAGAGTGATGGGAAATAGGGCATATTTAAAGACCCTTGTGTAGTGATGGTACTGTTACTTGTCAGCTGATCTGGCAGCTTGGTCAGTGGCCCCATGCTCTATGATGCTGTTGCATCAGTTTTTCATGTCCAAGGCTCTGCAGTCAAGTTTGCCACATTAAAATATTCAATGTCTAGGGGGACTTTCAAAATAAAGGTGCAAAAACTTCTTTGATAGGTTTAGGTACAAAAACTACTTGGTTAGGTTTCAAGAATTTCCTTTCGGATTTGTCTTATCTTATCTTTAGGAGAAGATCATGGTTTAGGTTAAAATAAGTATGTTACTTAGATAAAATAACATATGTAATGTTATGTAACATAACTTACATAGGTCATATAACTGATGTATGTGACCTAAGTCAAAAAGAAGTCAACTTTGACTATTGGTTTCACATGAGTCACAAACCCCTGTCTCTTGGGTGAAAGTCCTCTCTACTACAGTACATCATCTGACTTTAATGACACATCAAAACATAAATAGAAGGGTGCCTCCAGAAATGACTCTAGTGGAGTAGGCCTACTTATTGGGTCATACTTTTACCCGTGGGGGCACAGAACAAGCTGCCTTACTTGATATGATGGGAGTGTGAACTTGCAGCCATTTAGAAAGACAACGTTGTGGACAGTAATGCACAACACAGTTACATTTACTCTGTATGTTGCTCCTTTTTGCTGGGTCTCTTAGGTATTTCTCTGTGACCAGACCTTTGACCTACCGGGCTAAGCGTACAACCAAGCGGGCCATGACCATGATTGGATTAGCCTGGTCCATCTCTTTCATTCTTTGGGCCCCAGCCATCTTGTTCTGGCAGTACATTGTTGGTGAGCGGACAGTCCAACCTAATGAGTGCTACATCCAGTTTCTGACTGAGCCCATCATTACATTCTGCACTGCTATTGCTGCATTCTACTTGCCAGTAACTATTATGGCAATCCTCTTTTGGAAGATCTATCAGGAGACAGAGAAGCGTGCGAAAGATGTACAAGGTCTCAAGGGATCTGGGGCAGGCAACAAGCCAAGTCAGGCTCAGAATCAAGGAAGTGGTAGTGGAAAAGCTGGTGGAGAAGGTGCAACTAACAGTCCGAAGGATTCGTCAACTATGCAACGCCAAATGAGCTCACAAAGCAGCAGCAGCTATGAACTAAATCAGCTGGCTTCAGAGAAGAACAACAAGGACAATGCCAGCATACCAGGAGGAATGGGAAATAGAGGGAGGTGTGGTGCATTCTGCTTCCAGTTTTCTTCACTGTTGCCAGGTCGCCATGCATCCAAGAGGTCCATCAACACCACGACAACCACGGTGGGTGAAGCAGAGCAGAGCAGCTGTGACAGCTTTAACAACAATGAAGTTGGGGAGCAGTCAGGTTCAGAGGAGGAAGCTGAGGCTGCAGGCCAAACAGGTTAGACATAACGCTACTAAGTGGTCTTTTTGTGCATGGTGTATATCAAGATAATACAAACATACATAATGTCTAATGTCTGCTATCTATCTGTCCATGTGTCTGTCTATCTGGCTGTCTATCTAGATGGTAAGAAGTCTAAAAAGGGGAAGAAAAACAAGGATAAACAACCATCATCATCCAGCAAAAGTCGGAAAGGGTCACAGTCAAACCCATCACCCACTGACCAATCACCTTCATCCATCACCATGAAAGATGCGGCGATGGCCAAACGCTTTGCCTCTAAGGCAAAGACAGAGATCAACAAGCGCAAGAATGAAAAAAAGGCGAATGAGAAGAAAGCAGCACGGACACTCAGCGCCATCCTGTTTGCCTTTATTACGACGTGGTTACCATACAACATCATGGTGTTGGTCAACACTTTCTGTCAGGACTGTATTCCAGAGACTCTATGGGCACTAGGCTATTGGTTGTGTTATGTTAACAGCACGGTCAACCCCATGTGTTACGCCCTGTGTAACAAGACCTTCCGGACGACTTTCAGGGATATTTTGATGTGCCAGTGGAATCAAAAGAAGAATAAGCCACAATTTCAACAGAGGAAGGCTGTGGCATTCAAGAAAAAAGACCCAATGTAGAGTGGCAAACTTTTTGGATGGATCTGTTTTTAAAGATACATTTCCTGGTCTTTATTCAGAGTTGGAATGCAGCATACAAACTCAAATTTCATGGGAAAGATCCTGAACTGAACTAACCAAAAGTAATTCTTGCCTTACAGGAAGTTTTGTCAAGCTAAGGCTGATCTGGGATATGTGGAATGATGATTCATGTTCCCAGAGCATAATTTTTAATGAGCTGGTGATCCATCAAGCTCGTTTTTTCACACTGGCCACCATTTTGGCCAGTGACACCATAGAAGAATTTGTGGGCTTGTTTGCTTTGGATATTCATGGTCCTCATGAGCCTGTGAACTTTGTTTTCAGGTCACAATGTACATTTGTGCACAACAATTATCAAAATCTAAACCTCAATTAGAATTTACTAAGCAGATTCTTGCTTCCAGATGCTAAACCAGATTTATCCAGGCGTCCACTGCAAGTACCACCCTCAAGTCAATTTGTCAATTGCAGAAAACATATACTAATGTAATTTATATACTAGGGCTGTCAAAGTTAATGCGTTAATAACGCGTTAACGCCAATTCCTTTTAATGCCACTAATTTTTTAAACGCGCGTCAACGCACGTTCTGTTATATTGGCCTGATCAATAGTTTGATCAGCTGGAAATGAATCAGCTCGCAGCTGCGAAGATGCAAGCTTCTGTCACCCGACAGTGTAAACAGGCTCGTCTGTTTAAGCAACTGGCTCAGTGCAAAGAAACAGAAGTATAAGAGGAAGGAGACGAGTGAGAGCTGATCGAGCTGCAGCTCCACCTGAAACCAGGTAAAAGTAAAAATAAGTGAGCAGAGAGAGAGAGAGAGAGAGAGCGTGAGAATATGGACAGATGTGTCGACTTGATATAAAAAACTTTCATGATCATGAATCATGTTATTAACGTGCACGTCTGTGGTGCGTGATTTTTTTTATTACTCTAAGTCTGAATTATGTACTTTTAAATAGTTAATTATTTCATGCTGATCAATCATAACAGTGAGGGAGGAGAGACGAGCTGCAGAGAGGAGGGAGGGAGGGGGAGCGTGTGCGTGAAGCACGGACTGATATAAAAACTTTACTGATGATGAATCCTGATGTTACTGTACAGTTCTGTGGTTTAAACACTACAGATAAAAATATCGGTCTTTCTAAAGTCCAAACTGACGACGCTGGTCTCCTCCATGAAACGTTTGTGACTACGCTGCGTTATTGTAAGTCATGATGAAGAGTCCAGAGTCTGTCTCTCCTCTTCATCTCCTCGGTGTGTGTCTGTGTGCAGTTTGCTGTCTGCTCAGAGTGACACTGATGTAAATGATCCTGCTGCATTAATACAAAAACATGAATAACAGGGCCACATTAATGTGGATAAATGTTTGTTTGGAAAGAGAGACAAGTTTTTTGTTAACATGAACCTTTAAAGGTGTTTAACAAACACCTTAAGTGCATATATATTTTCCCTTCTTTCTTGAGTCTGTTTGCTCATGCAAAATGAAACGCGATTAATATAGATTAAGAATGAATGATATTTAATCGTGATTAATCAAAATTAATCCACAGCAACCCTGTGATTAATCTGATTAAAATTTTTAATCGTTTGACAGCACTATTATATACATATTTACTAATTTTTTGATTAACCAGGAGGTAGACGGAGTCAGGTACTGACTGATGAGCTTCCCACTGGCTCTTCGGTATCTTATGGGTGAGGTCACAGAGACTATGTCCATATTTTATACAGTCTATGGTTTTTACCCCAGCTACTTATGAGGCTTGACAAACAGCAAAGTTTTCAGCATGTTGTTTGTTCTAACATTTTGTATTCTGGGATGTAATGAATGAATGCAGCCTGGAGGAGGGACTAGCAGGGTTTTACTGCTTGATTCCACTGAGTCTAGCTGTGAGCGGCCCCTGAAGCTGATTGTGGTCATTCAAGACAATGCTTGTGATTCCACCAGAAGCACCTCGCCATGTCCCCGAAGCAGATCTCTGCTCTGCTCCATGGACAATACACACCAAGTCTATTTTTGACGGATGCCATGTGAAGCTGCATAGAGCAGATTGACACACATACTGCAGAAGCAGCACAGGGAATCTGGTCAATTTTCAAAATAAAAGACTCGGTATAGACTCCGGATTGGAAAAATGGACAAAAAGAAAATGATGTAGCTTACTCACCCATGGTAGAAGCACAAAAATCAAAGAAAAATGACCAATATTTGTTGGGATAAGAAGGTCTGTGGAGGACAGATCAAAACCATGTCGCAGACGCAATGTGCCCAGTTGAATCAAGGCATTAGATCTAGTAGTCTGTATTTAATAATCTTCTGCTCTAAAAATAGAAAAATTCAATTATAGTTTGGTTTAGTTATGGAAGTGAACTTCTCGAAGGATTTAAGAGCCTTGTGGGATTTTTTGGGGTTTTTTTTTGCCAAAATTAAAGCAACATGGCTTTTATTTGTTTTTAATACTGATGTTACCGGGACAGTGTGGATCTCAGCTTATGGTTTTCATTGTGCTTTTTTTGAGTATTTACATGTATGCATTCAGTGAAAATAAATAATGCTTCTTAAAGATTTGATAGCCACGTTAAGTGAAATATTGCTTTGCTATAAATGATAACCTGGATGTCAGCTATGACGTACAGTCAGATGTCAGTTTATTTAGTATAACTAGCTTATTTGTAGTAACTGTTTTAGGCAGCTGTCCATTCATCTTTATGGTCAGATGCGTGTGTTTTTAGACACTTGATGAAACGAACAAATAGAGAGACTTTTTCAAGCATAGACACCAACTGGTTCATGCCTTGCTTGACTGAGGTGGTTCGTATTGAATGATTATTCAGTATTTAAGTATTTGAATGAAGCTCACAGCAATGTGAAAACACAACACTGTGTGACACTGACTCTTATGTCTGTTCATCTGTGGAAATGTTACAGAGTGTAATAATGTTAATGTCCGGTGCACATTTGGAAGTAACACAGGAACAGGAGCAGTGCTTTTGATGGCCAAAACATAGCAAAGCACAGTACGAGTTGCCAATGGAAGGAGAGAAAATGGGCAAATTTTGACACACCATGTAACCCCAGTTTATAGTAAATCACACAGCTACAAATGAAGTTGACATTACCTGCTTTGTTGGTTAGAATACAAGAAATAATACATAACATGAAATGATGTGTGCAGATGTGTGTCAGCCCTTGGAAAGCTTGGAACACAGTTGGCAATTTCATTTTGTAGTATTCAGAGATGGGAAGTAAAAGATTGTCTACTTGATGACAAGAATTTTCATTGTCTGTAAACAGCACATTATGGAAGCATAATGCATTCACATGAAAAAAAATGTTTCCCTGTTTTTCTGAATTTGGAAAAAGTAATTTTTCAGAATTGTGAGTCATGTTTTCATTAAGTTTTTTTTATTTTTTTTATTTTTTTAATTCTGCCCCCTTTTTCATCGACTTCCAGCATGTTCCAGGGCCTAACCCCAAATCTCTAACAGCGCCTGTCCGGCCCTGGGTAAGTCCCCAGCAGACTTTCAATGCTCAGGGCCAACTTTCAGCTCCCTCAAATGTTCCCATGGGTCCAGGCAGGCGCTACAGAGCCGGGGTGAAGGGTGCAAAGTGTCAAACATTGTCAAATGGAGTACCAAGGGCCCAAACAATTGGCAGATATGCGAGGAGGGGTTACTGATGAGTGGGCCAACAGGTTTGGCTGGTGGACGAGATTCCTGGAGGGGGGATTATGTGCATTGGGAGTTGGCTGGAGACCCAGTGTTAGGGGCTTTAGGTGAGGTTTTGGGGCAAGGAGCCCTGCCTGGGCCCCTGGATCTCATTGGAGAGTCTCTCAAGGGTGAGAAACCCAGTGTTAGAGGGTTTGGGACAGGCTTAGAGGGATGAGGGCCCCACCTTGGCCAACTGGAACATGCTGGAAGCTGCTTATGGGATTTGGGTGCTGAGAGCCAGTCCTTGGTTTGAAGAGCCTGCTGACAGGTGTTCCATTGATTCAGAATGACAGAGCAGGGTTGTTGTTTTTTTTTCATGAAGATTATTGTGTTACTTTAGAAAATCCGACCAGGATTTTGTTGTGAAAATTGACTTGTTAATTCAGAAAAACAGTTGGATTGTTTGTTTGTTTGTTGTTGTTTTTCAGGAAAACGGAGCGATTTTCTTTTCTGTGTGAGTGATGCATTATGCTTCCATAGCACATTCAGAAATGCTGTGTCTACATGATGGCCTTTTCTTGAATATATTTTATTTTCCAGTGTGAATGTATTGCATACTCAAAACTGTTAGACTTATTATGTGGTCTAGAAAAGGGACATGGCATTGTGTATTGTGCATCAGGATGGTGAACTTTGAATTGACTATGACTAAAATTACCAAAGTAATGAGAAACAAGATTTATTCTGGCCATGCTGTGTTAAGGGTGAGTGATTGGACTAATAAATTAAGTCCAATCTTGTTTCCACAGACCTGATGCTCTCCCTCTGTGTATCCAGTATGCAGCCCTGAATGTTTGATACCATCCCTCTGTGGTACTTTACAGTAGTTAGTTGAAGCTTTAATATTCACAGATCCATCCAAGGTTTTTAATCAAAGAAAGAGAGAGTTGTGTGCAATGGAAACCACAGGTGAAATAAAGTCCTTTCAGTTTTGTTGCTCTGTTGAGGTTTCCTGCGTGCATGATTACATCCTGATCACTTTCTCACATGCTCACTAACTGGACCCATGTTCCTTGTTTAGTCAGATGAAATCGAACACAACATCCTCTCTCTACCACCTCTGCTGTTTTCCACTGAATATGATATGAAAACATTTCAACAAGAGTTAGATACTGCTGTGAGATAATAAATACTTTGCACTTGTGTGTTTACTAATGCATTAAAGGTTCCCTGTGGAGTTTCAGAACTCTTGTAGCACTATGGAGCTGTTTTTCTATAAATTGGCCCCTGCTTTGTTTGTCTCATTCATGCACAACCCACGTGTGAAAACACAGTTCCGTTACTGATGTCACCCTGTCATCCTGACCAACAGGTGGCGGTAATGTGCCAAAAATTGCTGCAATGCACCAACAAAAGCAGCAAAGAACAAGACTGCTGACTTGCAAACATGGATGCAACAATGAAGGACTTAAAATGCTTTTAAAAAATCTGCTTTCCACGTGTTTTATGAGGAAGAAAATGCACTGGATTTGTTTGATAGAGCTCGAGGATGCACACAATGCATTTTGGTGAGTAACACTGAACACAAACATAACTTTGGTTTGTTTACAAGAAAACTCCACAGGCCACCTTTAATTCATGTGTCTGTACAAAATGTTATTTTTTTTCATTGATGTTCACATGTATATGAGTTGAAGAGCAATAAAATTAAATGTATACTCTTTATTATATTTATCAATGACTGCTGAAAAAGATTCTGGCATTCTGTCACACTGCTGCAACCCTGGATCACTTTGTCACTGTAATGTTGGTGCAACAGCTCCCTCAAGTGGCTTTATCATTAAACTGCCAAAGAGATGGTGTCAAACTGACGTCATTACATGGGCAGAGTTGAGGCTTCTGCACATGTGACATTCATGAAAGATGTAGCCATATCACAGTGAACTTCATAATTCCAGAAAGAATTCGTTTTTATGGTTGTATTTAAAATGATTGAAATATTTATTTAACAACAGTAACTCAAAAATAATATTGACTTTTTCTGCACAGTAGTCAAAAACTTGATTTGAGGAAAAAAATAAAGGCAAAGTAAAGACTACACAATGATACAGTCCAGCTAGTTAGGACCTCTTTTCTATCATTGAGTAAACTGACTAAGTGACATATTTTATGTACTGCATAAGAATAACTGTACAGAACCACCAATAAAACTAAATAGTTAACAAAATAACTCAAAGAAGTTTGTTCAAAATGAACCATTTGGATAGATTTTGAGCTGAGATGACTTTTCCTGATATTTTTTGGAACTTTGAAAACAATTCTCTGTCTGATTTATGTATTTTTCCATTTTTAATTTGTAAATACTTCACAGGCTTCTTTTTGGACATATTCAGTGTTTTCTCCTCTCTGATGCTTGGCCATTGTTCTCTTAGCTGTTTGGTTGTTGTAACTGTGTACTTTTGATTTTTTAAATGCAGGATGAGGTTGTTTAGCAGGGAGTGAAGGCTCTGTGCAGCTTATGATAGTACTTCATAAAAATAAAGATGTCTTCATGATGGAATGTTGAGGATGATTTGTTAAAAAAAAAAAGTTACAGAGGAGGTACAGTTTCTTTTTGAGGACTTAAAGAGTGAAGTACAGCAGCTTGATTTTATATTTTAAGGCTCCAAATGTATTGTGCTGTGATTATTAGCACTATTTGTCTTTTAAATAACAAAAAATAAACACAGGAATATAACAGACTGTAAGATGTGTTTGTGATTAAAGTAAATGAAATGGTTTGTGAAATGACCCACTTGGGGCCACCCCAGAAAAAGAAAAACATTAGGAAACGCCCCTGTCACCATGCCATTATCCTGTGAGATTTTAAGTTTATATCTTACATAATAATCCAAACTTTAAAAATATCATTTTCATCCAATTGTCCCCACAGAAATTCCAAAAATATACAAACACACAATTTTTCGTTTAAGTTTCCTTTTAGCCCTTTAAATCAACAGAGCTTCATGATCCCCCCGTGAAGCTTTGGCGACCTCTAGTGGGTGTCGGGATCCCCAGGTTGGGAACCAGTGATATAACCAACCTTTTATCATCTTCAAACATTTTTCCTCTGGCTGCTCCACTTTCCCTCACTATCAACAACATGTATGTTAATGTAGCTTAGTTTCTCCTGTAGTGTCCTGACAAAAGCCCCTGGCTTAGAACTGCATCAGAGCTGACTTAGAGGTGGTCGGGCAGCTGCCCACTGCTCCTGATGAGTCAGATGCAGAGAATGTGTTTCACTGCACATTATATTCTGTATAACTGTGCATCTGGCTAATAAAGATAATAATATTAATTGATTTATCACATAAATTAAAAATGCATAATTCTAGTGGCCTGGTAGCTCAGTTAGTAGAGCGTCCGCCCCATGAACCCTCTGCAGCAGCTGTGGGTTTGACTCCTGCCTGTCATTGCCTCACTCTCTCTCCCCCTTTCCTGTCATCTCTCCAGCTAGCTGTCAGCTTGATAGGTCGTCAAAATAGATAGTCTGCTGTCTTCAATAAAAATTAGAATGGAAAATGCTCAGTGAGGAATATATGTAACTATAAATCCCAGTTTTCTCACTCAACTTATCAAGTTCTCAAAGTCTTTCTTACAATGGCTTGCAAGCAAAATTCTTAATGTGCACTATAGATAATTTAGGGCTAGTTCCACTTAAAAATGTAAGTTCACTGAACTTAAATTGAAAAAAAAAAAAGTCTAATTCGAGTTAAGTGAAGTGAACGTTATTAATATGCTTAAGATATTAAGTGCAACCAACAACTGTTTAGTCACACAGATGAACGCTACAAACAAATGTAATTTCCTCTTTTTCTCAGTTTGACAAGCCAGTTCTTCATTTAACACAAAGAACTCAGAGGTGCAGCTGCTCCTGTTGGAGCTACTTGGTCCAAACACTGGCACAATGACAATATGTGAGACTGTTGTGTAAGAGGGTAGGAACCTCAATCCAACACTTCTTCATGCTTCTCAGACTTTTCAGTATTGTGAGAACAAACAACCGGGACTTTAAAGACACACAGCAAGTTTCCATTTTATACATGATCTATGTTCCCTTCAAACTATAAAAAAGAAGAGTTTTAACTCCCACATTGATGTCCTGCTCATGTGCACAGGCAAAGGGTTCTCAGCAGCAGCCATGGGTTTGATTCCAGCAGGTGGCCCTTTGCTGCATGCTGCTGTTGCTGTTTGTTGATGTCATATAAGCAATCTTCAATCTTTAATTTTTAACCTATCATCTTAAATGGAGCATTTTATTTAAGATGTACTAATAAAATGATTTCTTTTCCTTTTCCTGTCTTTGGCAACAAAAACAAAACAACAACAATAAAATTTCAGTGAGCCTTGCCCCTCTCTATTTGTGGTCAGGTCAAGTCAGGTGTGGTTTGGTTTGGTCTGATGTGCTGTGGTGTGCTTTGTTCTGGTGTGGTTTGGTTTGATGTGTTCTGGTGTGGTGTGGTGTGGTTTGGTTTGGTTTGGTTTGGTTTGGTTTGGTGTGGTGTGGTGTGGTGTGGTGTGGTTTGGTGTGGTGTGGTGTGGTTTGGTTTGGTTTGGTGTGGTGTGGTGTGGTGTGGTGTGGTTTGGTTTGGTTTGGTGTGGTGTGGTGTGGTTTGGTTTGTTCAGGTGTGGTCAGATCAGGTCTGGTGTGGTTTGGTTTAGTGTGGTGTGCTGTGGTTTATACAGTAGTTTATAGTTCGGTTTGGTCTGGTGTGGTGTGGTATGGTCAGGTGTGGTGTGGTTTGGTGTTGTATGGTCAGGTGTGGTTTGGTGTGGTCAGGTGTGGTCAGGTGTGGTGTGGTTTGGTTTGGTGTGGTCAGGTGTGGTGTGGTTTGGTTTGGTGTGGTTTGGTTTGTTTGATGTGGTTTGGTGTGGTGTGGTTTGGTTTGGTTTGGTTTGGTGTGGTTTGGTTTGGTGTGGTTTGGTTTGGTTTGGTGTGGTTTGGTGTGGTGTGGTGTGGTTTGGTTTGGTGTGGTTTGGTGTGGTGTGGTGTGGTTTGGTTTGGTTTGGTTTGGTTTGGTGTGGTCAGGTCAGGTGTAGTGTAATGTGGTGTGGTGTGGTATGGTATGGTCAGGTTTGGTTTGGTTTGGTTTGGTGTGGTATGGTCAGGTGTGGTGTGGTTTGGTTTGGTTTGGTTTGGTTTGGTGTGGTGTGGTCAGGTGTAGTGTGGTTTGGTTTGGTTTGGTTTGTTTGGTTTGGTGTAGTCAGGTGTGGTGTGGTGTGGTATGGTCAGGTGTAGTGTGGTTTGGTTTGTTTGGTTTGGTGTGGTCAGGTGTGGTGTGGTGTGGTGTGGTGAGGGCTGGTCTAGTTTGGTTTGGTTTGGT
>JAJHUR010119148.1:0-11453 GCA_027495735.1 Lutjanus campechanus
AAAAACCAAAAAAATTTAAAAAAAATAAAAAAAAAAAAAAAAAAAAAAAAAAAAGAATTTCCCCAAAGGGGGATTAATCATCATCATCCTGGGTAAACCCAGGTGATTCAGATCAGTATTAAAAGATTTTTTCCAATATCAGCATATAAATGACAAAGAAAAGCATCATCTCCTCACACTTAAGAAGCTGGGACCAAATGACAAACAATCAACTGATCATCAAAATAGCAGGGCTGGACCCTGAAAGTCAAAGATTTGAATCATGAGTCAGAGACCCACCAGGGGACCGAGATTCTTTAAGTTCAGCTGCTGTTTTTGTTGGGGTTTTTTGTCAGAAAATGTGCAGTGGAACCTAATTCTGGGGACAATTCTGTCCCAGAAGTGGTTGCAGAATGAGCACTCCTCCAGGATGAAAATAATTCCCCTAAGTCAGTCGTCCAGTCAGTTACTGACAGACGTTGTTTGTAATCATTAATTGGACAACAGCAGTTTGCAAAAACAGTAACTTCACTATAAAATTCAAAATCCTGCCCAGTTTAGAACAATATTCCACGTTCCACTACAAAACATTACCCCAAAAAATACACTTCCAAAATGTGCTATTCTCTGGCTCAGAAATTTATCTGGGTTAAAGCAAAAAATAAACTGCTCTTTCATACACAGAAATACATGTTTTATAGCTGAAAAGAAATGATACAGCATGTTAAATCAGGTACCCTCCCAAATATAGAACTTTTCTACTGTGCTGAGCAAATTGAAGTGAAAGAATGACCCGACTCCCCTGAAGTCACTCCAGTGTGTCTTCTTACCTCTGTGTGGTGCACCCAGTGTGAAGAGCCCACTGTCCAGGGCATGGATGTACGCGTTGTTCTGCATCTCTATGGCAACTGTTCCAGTGATTTCCCCAAAGCTGCCGACAGACCACCAACCACCTGGTGAGCAGAGCAATCCATGTCAAAAGGTGTAAATGACACTAACCCTAACCCACCGCTGTGTCTTTGAAAGCCACAGAAAAATAAAGATTCAGAATCCCCTCAGACCATTTTTGGAGTTGCAGACATATTACTACTACCTGGTGCTTCTAAACTCGATAATATACTGCATGGGTAAAGTTATAACAGCTGGTACTGTAAGAGGTTCTTGTTTGTTGTATCATTTGTCATTTGACCACTGGAGTTTTTTAAAATCTCTTTAAAAAAGTACAATCTATAAACATAACGGTCACCCTGAACCAAACGTTTTAACACAAAAGGAGAACCTGCCATCACTCTCAAAGATCTTCTAATATTTAAAAACTCATGACAACAATTACATCCAAGTTGTTTCTGATACTGTGAACACCATTAATGTTTTTTAAAACCAACTTCAAGGCTTTCATGTCTTCAATGATCATCAGTGCAGAAACACGAAATGCAGGACAAAATTTCTTATAAATGATGTACGTGAATAGACCTTAAATTTATGTTGTCATAAAGAAATCAGATTGGGCCTTGAACGTAAATATTAACTGACTTTGAACTACATATACCATGAGAGATATTTCTATATTCAGTCGATTGAACTTCATTTTTTTGAACATTTTTTCCCCCATGATATTGCAAAGGACATAAAAAACACAACTTCTCTTAAAAATAATTCACTCCTTAATGGGGAGATTAACAGGAAATAAAAAGTTTTTTGTTGAATTATACAGTTTAGAAATACAGCACATACCAACAACGTCAGGTTTTTGTTCTTCATCTGTTGCTTTTCTCTTCTTATCTTTATGCTTCTTCTTTTTCCTGTAAAATAAATAAATAAATAAAATAAAATAAATGTAAAAGTCTCCATTTGCATTAGCTTGCTAAATGTTTAATTACACAGGTAGGCCTTGCAAGTATACCCAAACATTAAACCTCTCAGGTGGGTTAATTTGTGTAAAGTGAATAAATTTTCCTTGAAAATGCAACTTTAAACCTGTTAAAGTCAATAACAAATCTAAGGCATGAGCTGCAGGAGAGAACTGAACCTTTTTTTTAGAAGAGTAACTTAATGCTGGGCTAAATAACAAAAACAAAACAAACAACAACAGTGTTTTACTGCTCTCTCTGAGTGAAAGTTTCAAGCCTGTTTTAAATCTGACCTCTGAACTGACATCACTGATGGGTGTGATCAGAAATGTACTCTGTTACACCTGTAACTACACTTGTACATCACTGTAAGGATGCACTGATTTATCGGCTGAACATCTGTATTGTTGGTTATTTGCCTGTTGTGTCACATCAATTCTGCACTGAAATGTTGCTTTGGTTATCTGCAGTCATACTCAGAAAACAGTAGCTAGTAGAGGTTGCAATTTGTAAGCACTTGCCTTAATTGATCATTGGTAACATTAACAATAAGTTAATCAATTGTGTTTAATTAAAAAGCAGAAATTTTGCTAATACCAAACAATACTAAATGCCTTTTTCCTCCCTCAAATAAGGCATTCTGACAGCATTACACAGCCTAAGAAACAGATGGAGTTGTAAAGGCCTACATATCAAACACATATACTTGAATATTAGATAACATGCAGAGTGTGGTGATCGATTAAATTTTACATAATAAATAAAATTCTTAATGACCAATTAATCAATCATAGCTAGTAGCTAGCATACCCAGCTGTTGTTTTGGAGAAGACACCACTGGCTAGACACAACTCTGTTATGTCGTAAGGACAGCGACTTTTTATAATCAACATTTCTTTGTTTCCTTGCCACAAATGGGGACTAAACAACAACAAAAGCAAAATAAATAACCACAAAAAAACAACAAAAAAACAAAACAGTGGTATCGGCACTAGCTATTAGGGCTGCACAATTTGATTTTTAAAAAAGAGTAATATTGCAATTATTTTGACTGAAATTGTGATTGTGATATGCAATACAATCGAAATTATCAGTTTTGTATTACAATTTTCATGTTCACAAAAAAAAAAATATATTAAAATTGTGATGTGATATTGAGATTTGTACCAAACATGTTTTCTTTCATCTGGAAAACAAGATTTTTAGGGAAGATCATCCATGCAACACTACAGTATCTAATCATAATGATGTTTTCACACACATACTTCCTTTTTCAAAAAAACAGCGATTTGGACACTGCACTTGGCCATATAGCGATTTTATTAAAATTGCGGTAAATTGTGTCGCCCTATTATCAATCGTTTAAACTAGCCTTTTAAACATCTGTATCAACATCAGTCATCATCAGTCCAGAATTTCACAATCAGTGCATCACTGCAGTAAGGTGGAAAATTAAATGACTAAATGTCAGCAGAAACAAGTTATTCTTTAAATAAATTCTGTTGTGCTAGAACCTGATCTCAATACAAAAATTTGATTTTTTTTTTGACAAGTTATTCAAAATAACAAAGTGACTGATGTACTTAAGTTTATTCATTAATTATTAGCTATTACTTATTATCAAATAATATTCAATTGTTGCCTGTATGATACGCAGAGACGTGGTATTTCTGTATATAATATTCTTCTCTGACTACCCTGTTTTTTATTCACAAATTGCTTTAATGAGAGTCAGTGGTTGCTTATAATTTTTCGACAATGATGGAGCCTTCAGTAATCTTTAGTAAAGTCTGCAATCCAGAGACTCTCTGGATTTTTTTCTCTGAAAAGTTTCTTGGACTTCAGAACTTCAGAGTACTTTATTTAATCAACATGTTCTGACATATAACAAACATTATGAGGGTTTCTACAACATTAGCGACGTCAAATCATTATATTCAAAACACCAGATGTTATGTGACATTTCTACAGCTACTACAACTCATTTGGGAAAAATGAAAATGAATGAATTTAGTTTGTTCAAAGCTGAACCGCAGTAGATATGTTAAATTAACTGCTAATTAAAGAAGAGGCTAGCGTGTTAGCTAAAGCTAACTAACGTATTTCTAAACGGCCGAGCTGGATTTAAGACCTGCAACAGCCTTTGTTATTCTAATACGGTTAAGAATATGTTAATGGAAAACACACAATAACTTTAATTGGTAAACTAACCTGCTCTATAAGACATCCATGGTGTGAAAGGTAACAACAACATTTTAGCCTGAGCTAGCTTTAGCATTGGTTATACAAACCCAGTTAGCGTAGTTAGCCTTGAATAACACTGCAAATGGTAGCGATTAGCGGAACCAAGTAAAAGCAACACTTACCCTTTGTTAAGCCCCTTTAAAACAAGTTTGGTTGATTTTACGTGAGAGTATTCAGCCATGGCTTTACCTAGCGGTTTAGCACGACTACAAAACAGTGTACAAGTTGTATTTCCGTTCAAGTACGGCGGCCGCGGAGGTACAAGCTAAGTCGCATCCTTCCAAACCTCATTCAACGTCATGTTTGGACTTTTTGTGAAAGGGAAAAAATAATATTGGTTGATTTAATCTAGTAATGGATGGCTTGGGTTTTCAGAGTTTTTATGGTTTTGTATTTGTGTTTTTTAAATTTATATTTGTTTTTAATTTCTGTTTTCGACTCAGTTTAGGTTCAGTTCCAGAGTAGGCTTGCTCATTTCAGTTCAGTTTTTATTGTTTAAAAATGTTTAGCTTTTATTAGTTCTATTTTTTTAAAATTATAATATGGGGGGTATTTGTCAGTAGCAACATTGAAAAAGAAATGCGTAACACTTAACCAGTCTCAATAAACAGAGCTTGGATAAGCATGTGCACCAGTGTCTCCTCATTCTTGTCTTGACAAATCTGACCAAAGTCTAGCTTTTAATTTATTTCAGTTAAGTAAAATGGGTTTTTTTCAACATCTAATAGTAGTATTTTTTTTTAGTTTTAGTATTTAGTCATAATAACATTGTTTAGTAGACACGCATTAATCCACGGATGTACTTTTCTCCCCTTTTCATTGTGAGTTACACAACCCACAATCATGGTACTGCACACAATATATAATTATCATAATTTAGATTCTGATGGTTACTATTATCTGTGTTCTTGAGTTACTGATATGCATACAAAATGCTTCTTTGGCTGGGGGTTGAACTGAGTATCCTAAGCAAACTCAGTTCAACCCCAACCAAAGGAGAAAGATTGAAGTTATCTCGGTGGACTTTGAGAGGATAGTCATAACTATACAATATCCCCACAGGTCTCCATGTTTTGTCTTAATGTGCATCTCTGAGTGAATATTTTGACATTTTTGAATATCTATACTCTAATATACATGCAAGTTAACTTACAATGGAATGATCACTGCTGTCATTCAGCACCACACTTCATCACATTGACTAAATGTTTTATTTATGAGATTAAATCAACAGACCATAAATCATATGAGACACTTTATTTCAGACTAAATCACGATTGAGGTCAGAGTCAGAAGAAGTGGCATTTATCTCTTCTTGCCAGCCTGTGCACACACAAACACATATACACACAAACACACCAGAAATGTTAAATGTTCTCTGAGTCAAACCCCTGAGACCCTTCCCTCCCGACAGTCTCACCAATCACCTGGTAAGGTAGGCAGGTGGGCTGACCTCAAGCATGGTGTCCTCACATAACTGTATATGCTAATGTTGTCTCATTTAGCA
Source organism: Lutjanus campechanus (assembly GCA_027495735.1). Classification (NCBI taxonomy): domain Eukaryota; kingdom Metazoa; phylum Chordata; class Actinopteri; order Lutjaniformes; family Lutjanidae; genus Lutjanus; species Lutjanus campechanus. Next base: position 5,581 of record JAJHUR010119148.1, read on the forward strand.
GGAATGGCCCAATCAGGAGCCTCTGACGGGAGGTAATAAATCATTTGTGGACACTGTCAAGAAGTAAAATAAATTAGACAGTGCCTTGTGTTATCTGCTCACTGCAGTAAAACTCAACTGGTAAGAACTCAATCATGTAAAAAAAAAAAAAAAAAGTGATGAGGGCTGCCCGAAACCAGCCAGACTCACTGTAATAACTCCAGCAGCTCAAAACATCTTCGTCTTAACTGATGCAGGAGAGAAACTACAGTAATACCTCAGTGAGACTCCTGCTGCTGCTGCTGTGTGTGAGGAAAAGTTGGTTATGGAAGATTAATCTGGTCAGAGAAGTCTGGAAAGCTTTAAGGAAGTCAGCCAGTGGGGTTTTCAAGAAGTCATGAATCAACATTTTACTCTGCCTGAGCTGAATCCCACTTGTACTCCCTCTGTCATTTGTCAAATTCAATGATACTTTGACAGCAATCCCTGTTGTTGATGGGATTAAACAGTCATCATAACTGTACCGAGAGAGCTGAGTGGTTAAGCCCATAAGTACTTAAAGAGAGCTGAAGGAAGACAGTGTCGAGGCAAAATGTTAAGACACAGTACCTGATGCTACAACACCTGATATTTAAACTAATCGTTCTCAAATAGGCGTCCGGGGACCTCCAGAGGCCTCTGGCACTCCACCAGGCGGTCCATGAACAGTTTTCAGTTTAATTAATTGAAATTTTCAAGACGTAAAAATATCTATTTATTAATTTATTTTTAAAGCTGCAGTAGGTAGAAAGCCTAGAAAATACTTAATTGGTGAGTCTCATCTCCAGGATGTGAGTTAGGTTCCGTTTTTTTGTGAGGAAATCGCAGCTCTGTGTGTGCGTGTGTGCTCTTTCCTTTTGGTCTCTCCTCTCTCACATCTTTCCCCCCTCTTCTCCGTACATTCACAAAGTATATTTCAAATGCGTTATTCCTCTGGTCAGCGGTCAACATGGAGAGAGACTAAGAGCGTGGTCAGCCGGGCAGGTTGAGAAGCGAGAGTGAAGAGAAATCCACTTTTTAATCCCAAAACTTTGAAACTTAAACTCTGAGCTCCCTCCCACCAGTAAAGGTGTCAGCATCAGAGCAAAATTAAGGTGACTCTGGTGTTTCTTCCCTCAGGAGCTCCGGTCAGTCACCATCATTCTCCTGTAGAGCTCCCTGGCTCTCAGCAGGTGTCTGTCGACTCTGTGCTCGGCTCGGCTACGCCCCGTTCCACTCGGCAAAGACGTGAATAACCGGGGTAGCCGGATGAACCGAGAAACTCTGGGGCTGAGCATGTTGCTCATTAGCTGGACTCTTATTCTGTCTGATAGCAACTTTTCCTGCAGGACTTTCCCCCATAGATTCAAGTTTTCTGCTGAGGGGATGTGAACATGCAGCAGCACAATTAGAATAACCCATAGGAAGGTCTGAGATGACCTGTGATTGATCAAAGTCTCCCAGCCAGATTTCCTACAGTCGGAAGACAGAGTGAAGAGGACGTGCAGAAGTCCAGTTTTCTCTCAGGCCATTTGATTTACAATATGCTGAAAGGTTATTGGGGAATTATTGCTCAGTGATGCCAAAAAATTGTTGGCTACCCCAGCTTTAAAGGCTACAGTTCAGCAAATATTATTTTCAATTATTCCAAGGGGCATACACGAGGGTTAGGTTAGGGTATACTTTCTACTCTGCAAGGGGTCCTTGGCTGAGAAAAAAATGAGATCCAAAGATTTAAAGGTGTCACTCTTTAATATAGTGCCCTTTATAAAGGGTTTATAAGGTTGTAATTCATGCCTTGATACATTATTACTAATAATTCACTACATACAGACAGCATATGGGTTGCCAGATTGTGAAAAGTCCCCTCTGACGGTCTTTATCCTTTCTATTCGGTAATGCAGCCTTTTCCACAGCAGCCACATTAATATGAAATAGGAGAGTAAACACAGGTGTTACTAATGATTCTAATTAAGGTGCTGTTTCATTTAGTGTAGCGGAGGCTTTGCAGTGAGCCAGCATGCAAAATAGCAGCACCCTGATTGACCTAAATGGAACTTATTTAGCATCACTGGTCACACCTGTTTTTACTATTCAAAATGTCTGCAGTGTTGTGAAAAAGGTCTTTAAGCTATCAAGTCTGTGGTAATGAAATTCAATGTTATAATCCTTAAGATTCAATTAAATCAAACCCTGTTTTGAGACTGTTCATGGCTGGCATTTTTTTTCCAACAATAGACAAAGTATCTATATAGAAGTCATTGTTAGCGGCTTGGTCCGCCATTCCTGTGCCCGTTCAGATTGCCAGTTGCCACCGGAAATGATGCACGGATAGTATTCATGTTAGTAATGTTATTATTTTTAATTTGGTCTCATAGCCTCGTTGTTTACTGTCCGTTCTCCTCTGCCCTAGGCCCAATATGATAAAAGAGCTGTTTAAGTTATTGCTAATGCAAACTGAACATTTTGTACCACTGATGGTTCACATTTAAAGCGTTCACCTGCTGAAACTTTCTATTGTGAAGCAGTGTTATTCTGAAATGAGTAAATTCATAGAAGCAGCTCTTTCAGAGTTTTATTGCAATATTCATTCTCATCTGCAGATGGATTTCCCAGCTTGTCGGCTGACAGAGCACTGTAATGAATTTTTGGAGAGTATTTCTACATGCAGTCTCATGCGTCACAGTTGATGCACGGTTGTTTAGCCGAGTAGCAGCTTTCTCTAATATTCCCATAAGAAGAACAACTCATCTGCAGTGGCACCATTGTTTCACTCTTATTTTGCGAGCCTTTCGGATGTCACACTTTCCATGCTGTGTCTGAGTAGAGACAGACTGTGCATTGTTAATGCACATATGAGCTCTTCTGTTACATTTCTAATTCCCCAGTAAGCACTAAGCTTCACCAGAGAGGTCACGTTTGCCTGCTACTGAACACATTCACAAAAAAGTATGAGCCTGTGTGCTCAGCTAAAAGACAGTCAGTCCCCACAAAATGAGAGACAAGACAGAATCAGAGAAACAATAAAAGTTTAAAACAACAAACAGTCACTGTAAACATATTTGTCACTACGTAGCTGTTCTATGACTGTATGCTACAGTATTAACAGTAACCATGGGTGCCACAAAATCATTTGTTTTTACTGTGACAGTAGCACACGTAGAGAAAAGTCATTATGATAGTGACTGATGGACTCAGTAATGTCAGATATGCTGCAGTTTGCTAACATTAGCCACCATCAGCTACTGGTCTATAGAGGGCACTGAATTGAACAAAGGTGCATATTAATGCTTATTAAGTCTAACTTCCTTTTGTAATAGAAATAATTTGTTATTTCTTCTTTTAAAATCTTTCAAAATATAGTTTTTTCTTTAATAAGTCATAACTGAACTATGGTTTAGACACTCTGTCTGTCTGAAGCTCTTTTCCCGACTGTAAACGGGTCTAAATAATGAATTAAAGAGCTAACTAAAAAGACAATTCTGGTGTCATGCTGAAATTTTTCATAACCTGTCAACCAAACGTTGTACTTACTAATGGCTTATTAATGATCTGTAAAGCATTAGTACATAGTTTATTAACTCTTAATAAAGACAACTGTTGCAACCTATAAACCGTTTATAAGAAATAAAAAAATATAAACCAACTAAAGATGACACAGCGTGGACCGTGTCAAGCCTTTAATATAACAAAACTGACATCCAACAGTACAATAAAATCGACACCCTAAATCCAATCAAACCAAAACGATATGTCAGGAAAACAAATATTCTGACAAGGACTAAAAAAAATAGATGCTACTTATACCTCTCGTCATCTGTATTGCCTCACTGATAACATCACAATATCAGTGGTAATGCTTTGCCATCATATAGACAAGCTTGATAGATTGACTGGAAGTCCTCCTCACAACATGTAGGATGATACAACTTATGCACATAATCAAACAGTGCTGCAGCCCTCACAGTCTAAATGTTAGATCTGTCAGCTGGTGAAGGATGAGTTAATTCAGGAACACTCCTATGTCCTTTGTGTCTTTCATGTCCTTGTTAAAGTGCCTTTTGTCTAACAAGTCTGCGTGCTCCATTAGCTGCCTTTCAGCTGTGAAAAAGCACATTTATCATCCTTTATATATACTGTACAACACCCACAACAGGGCTGACAAGGAATTAACTCCTTGTCAACATCACATCACATATAATGAAAAAGTGCAGTTTTATCTTTTTTTTAAATGGAGGTAACATGTTTTCAGCCACGGGGTCACTGAGGTCTGTCAGATGACCATCCACCACTTCCATCCAGACCGAAATATCTCGACAAAATACTGGATGGATTGCTATGAAATTGTGGGCAGGCATTCATGTTCTGAAAAAGATGAATCCAAATTAATCTAGTGGTCTCATGACTTTTTCTCTAGTCTAGTACCACCATATGTTTGACATTTAGAGTGATATAGGCTAAATATTTTTTAAATAAACACCATCACACTCTAATTCAGATTATTTTGATCTATTGATTTTCCATCTAATGCAGCAAATCAAATCAAAATTTTAGTTTGTCCAGTGCTATTGTTTATGAACAAATACCTGAAAAACTGCTGGCAAACATAGCATTGTAATTGTGAACTTGTTAGCATGCTGATATTAGCATTTTGGTAGAAACCCATAAAGTGCCGCCTCACATAGTCTCTGAGTAAATTCTTATAGACAGATTTTTTTTAAATGGTCAAAATTAGCAACAGAGGTTGAAATGTCCAGACTTTTGGTGTACAAGTCAAGCTTCAAAACAATAGATCCTATATTTTCCATGCAAGTTTTAAAGGCGTCTTTCATTACACCTTACCTTCCAGTGTGTAACCGAGGTTTCTACCAAATATTTAAAGTCTAAATCTAACTCAAGATAACCCTGATGACATCATTGGGGTTATTTTCTCAGACTTTAGAAAGCTCCCTCCAAGCAGGCAACGTTCTGGTGTTCTGTAACTTAATGGTTAATATACTCACATAACATAGCACAATGGTTATATTTAATTGCATCACAACCATCTAACACTGAACCTGTGGTGGAGGGGTTTGTGCATCCATGTGACCTTGCGAGCTGTGTTGTCAGGGGCAATAATTGCTGGTGGGCTCTCCCATGGCGGACTTGTTCCAGGAGACCGGGGCCTGACTCTTACGCTGTTATTATTCTGAAGGGACATTGTTGGGCTGTTTTGACTGACACCCCTCTTCAATGTTGCATGGAGGCAGAGGACAGTGCCTGTAGAATGACAGACCAGGGGAGTGCAGGGGATGTGTTTCAGTTATCTGGATATCACACCGCTCAGGCTCCCATGGGAGGCTCATATCAGGGTCCTGGAAAGGAGCCTCAAACTGGCTGTCTAACCTCCGATCCACAAGGAGCGATACAGATTCTGTCCTGGTTGGGGAACAGTAGGCCAGCTCTTTACCCTTGTAAGGTTGATAAAGTGGTCTTGGGAAAAGGAAATCTGAGAGAACAGAAATAGTTGTTGATGCTGCGAGAAAGTTTTTGGATATCATGGGAATTACTGAAGAGGAAGCGTGGAAGCTTTTGAAAGAAGCTTTCAGGCCCTCCCAGGGCTGGAATGAGTTGACTATTTTTGTGTTAGAGAACTGGATGAGCAGTAGGGAAAAACTTTTCTCTTTTTCTCTTTTTTCTGTTTAAAAAAATAGATAGGAGAGTCTTATTGCAATCCAGTAGAAGGCGGTAATGCAACATTTTGGATTCAGGTCGCCTCTAAAAACCAACAAAGGCAAAGAAGAGTGATCTTGGATGTTTGCTCATCCAGTCTACATGTGTTTTTTTGGAGAGTACTATGGGAGTATCCCTTTATAACCAGAGCGAGAGCTGTGTCT
>JAJHUR010119152.1:4935-17480 GCA_027495735.1 Lutjanus campechanus
GGGGGGGGGGGGGGGGGGGGGTGGGGGGGGGGGGGGGGGGGGGGGGGGGGGGGGGGGGGGGGGGGTTGGACCACTTGAGATTAAACCACAGGCCAGACAGAGCTGTGTGTCATCGGGCCGACCGCCATGGAGCCGAACATCCAGCTTCAGCCTGAAAACATGAGCGACGGAGATAAACACAACGTACAACTGTGAGCGATGAACAGATGAGCGATCACTAGTTTTTGTTGTTGTCGCAAAAAGTACAAAATGTGTAAGCAGGCCCTTTTATTTTCCCATGAATCTTTAATCATGTATATTTTAAACTACAACTGATCTATTGTCCAGACATCATTTGTGGCCTACTTCCATACTTTTACACATCATGTCCTCCTTTCTACTGTTCTCGCTTTCCTTTGCTTCTCCCTTAATTCCCTCCCTCTACATTTCATCTGTCTATTAGCATTAACAGGAGTAACTGAATGTAAATGAGGAATTGTCCATTTCAGCAATTTTTCAGGAGAGTGTGAGCTTTAACATCATTATTGACACGACAGTGATGCAGTCAGGGTCGAGGCACAAGCTCCTGGAGGATGCTGAACAGAGTTTCTGTGTGATCCAAACATGTATGATAAATCAAGCCTGTCAAAATGTATTGAAAAAAAGATAGATTTCCAAAATTCCCAGATTTCATATATGTTGACATTGTCTTTCCAAAACAATGTTCCATGTTCACTGTGGTCAAAAAACTGTTTGCTCTCCGGTTTGTCGCACACAAGGAAGGCTGCACCTGTTTTAAAGGGGCGTAACAGCATTATAAATTAAATTTATGAAAGAAATTGATTTAATTGTTTTATAAATGTTACTTAAAACGATGTAAGACATATCTTAACAGGAGGTCATAGAAAATATATCAAAAAATATTTTTAGTGATGAGCACGGTGTGCTTTCATGCTGATTTGAGCACATCTTATTCAGTCTGAAGTTGCTTATTATTCAGGAAAAAGGTCATTTCCAAGATGTAATGCAGTACTTTTTACTTTTATCTATATCTCATTATGAATTTTATTATTGTGTAAAATGTAAAAAAACATGGAATGCAATGATTTGCAAATCCTTTTTGACAAGATGTTTAAGATTTTCCTGAAATCTTCCTGAAAACTGAAGGATATTTTTTTTATATCTTTACTGTAAAGAATGTCTGTTTTCAAAGCAAAATCTGCAGAATCGTTCAGTATACTGTAAAATGGGCGATGTCGCCCAGTTAAAGAGGGGTTGTGGTGGTGGTGGGGTTCAGTTCCTTAAACTTGGTTAAGTTAAAAAATAAAAAACAGAGGTCATTATCTCTAAATCAAGCTAATTTAATACCCACATATAATTTATTATGAATTATATTTCCACATACTCATACTGCACTTTTCGTCCCTCTCTTATGTAAACCGCCAGTTATTACATCAAGAGTTTGGCAAGTTGGTTTATAATGAACAGAAACTATTCACAAAAACAGACAAAACCTGTTTGAGAGTAAAAAAACAACTCCCACAGTTTTTTCTAAAAGAAGTTTTAGTATGTAAATGTTTTTAAACAACAAAAACAAATTTATAATCTGATTAGACCTCGTTATATTTTGCGGTTTTGCACGTTTTTATTTCTGGAAACAAATCATCTGATACTGTGGGAGATAACATCCACCCTCAAAAGCTTTATTAATATTTGATTTGCATATGAGGCACTTTGGTTTTGGTTGTCTGATCTGTTTATGCAAACTGTGTGGCTCCGGCAGAAAGGAAGCGGTTACACGCTGCTGTTTTAACTTCATCCACGATAAACTGACGGTTAGTAACTTCATTACGGATTTTATTCTATCGCTAACGTGCACTGGTGAGAACTCAGGTCACACTGTCAAACCCTCTCACTCAGCAAAACAGAAATCTGTGAATAATTTTTCATCAGTTTCACACAAAATGCATTCAGTGACCACATTTTCCAAAAATCCATGAACTCTTTTCTCATTCATACTCCACAACCTGCAAAACCTGCACATTTTCAAATGCCAACACACTAACACTTTCAAAAGAGTATTTACAGTAAGAATCAGCTGGACATTTTATGATTGATGGTCAGTGGTTTAAAAAAGTTCCTGGCTACTCTAAAAGTTATGAAATTGATATGAAACAGTAATAACTTTACACTTGGCTGACATATTTCTTTCAGCACAGCATAATGTTAGTCTTACAGTTTTTGCAATCACTAACATCCTTTAGTCCAATCTGCAGTCACATTTTCAAAACTCTAAACACAATAAGCAAGCTAATCCAATACCGAAATTACAGATCTGTCTGTTTTATTTACAAAAGCCTGAACGCAGCATGCCAGACGTGAAAAGCACACAGAACACAGAAAGAGACAGGTTTTCAATTTTTCAAATGTAATATTTTGGTACTTTGAGCACCACGTGTCGAGTGCCATTTGGTCCCATTATAATTAGAGAGAAGTCAGACATCTCTATAGCTGATATTTCCCAAACGTTGCAACTAATACAAAAAAAAAATCTAGATGAATAAATAGCACTTCATGTCAAGGGATAAATATGTGTCTTTGATTTTTGGGTGAACTGTCCCTTTCAGTGCAGGTAAATTTAACAAACTGTAGCAATGAAAAGGCAGAACATGGTCTGGCCATGTCGTATATTTTTGTTGCTATCAAACAATCCCATGAAAAGATCCAAACCAACAATGAATGTATCTAATAACATTTTAGTGTTGTGTCTGAATCTGAAGCCTGATTTATTCTGTGTCATTGAGTTCCACTGTCAAAAACACACCAGTGAGCCGTGCTGTTACACAGGGTGACATGTTCCTTCATTGCCATGAACACACACACACTGTAGATTATTTGGATTCAATCACACATACACCGTTCTGCTGCCCTAAATACTCACCAAATGTGGATCAATCCGCCCCTGAAAATAGTCCCCAACAAAGGCACTTTTTTTCTCTTGTTTGAGCTACCAACATGTTTTTCATCATATATTTGATCTGTCTGATTGGTTATTGATAACTTTACTTCACAGAGCGGCTGTTTTCTCCATTTAGGCCACACTCCTCTTCATCCTCCTCCTCATCCTCCTCCCCTTCCACCTCCTCTTCCTCTCTCCCTCTGTTTTCTTCAAACTGTGTGGCTTGTACTTCCGTCGTGCCCATGAGCCGAATCTTCTGATCTTTACACGAAACAGATCAGGCACTCTCTCTCTCTCTCTCTCACACACACACACACACACACACACACACACAGGCTGAACACGGACACACACTCCTTCACCTCATCAAAGTGGTGGAAGTGTGTGTGGGACGATGGATTTGATGGAAAGGTTGGGGGGCTCGGAAGTGTTTTAGTGTGTGTGTGTGTGTGTGTGTGTGTTGTCAGCATGTGTATGTGTGTATTTAGCTTGGCAGACTGCCAGGTAACTTCTTCTTGCAGCAGCAGCCACGCGCCGCAGCCCGCTCCGTATGTGTGTGTGTGTGAGTGTGTGTGTGAGTGTGTGTGTGTGTGTGTATCTTGAGATTTATATTTTATAGCGTCTGTAGCAGGTGGGTAGTCTGGGTTTCAGGTCATATTTTTTAGTCGGGTTTACATTGCTCCATTCTGATTTTTTGACTGAACATCAGAACACTCTGACAACATGAGCAACACATGCTGCTTCTTCATTCAGCCAATCAAAATGAAGCAAACTGTTGATTTGAATGTGGCTTCATGTTATACAACAGATCAGTGGTTCCCAAACTTTTTTTTTTTTAGCATGGCCTCCCTTCAGAAGCTGGATAAATGTAGCAATTATTATCAAGCTGAAAACAATATTATAAATTATTAACTATAGTTGGAGAAACATCTGATCTGAATTTTAGTGAAATAAAGGTTAGCATGATAGCCTCAGAAAATTCTTGTTTATTTATTTCCCCTACAAAAATCAGATTCATTGAACTCTATATTTCTTCCCTGGTCATCCACACTCTCCTGCAGTGGGTCTGTGAGGCCGGTCCTACTCAGGAACCACTGTTATAGACTGTGTCGTGTTTTGGACACAGACAGCTGCAGACACCACGGATGCCTATTAGTCTGTAGTGGCTGTGTGGACAAATCTGCAGACAAGTACGCATGGCCACAACAAATTAGGGGTACTTAGTGGATGTCTGCACATATTTAATGACAAGATTTTCATCGCATGGACACAAGCTGACCCTTGCAGACTTGCAAGGGTGCTAGCTAGCCCCAGCGAGTTCCACAGTAGGCCCTTTTCTCTGCAGATCTGAGCACTCGAAACACTAAATACCACCAGTGTTCAAAGACCCAAACCAGTAGAAGACAACTGAAGTTTAATGTTCTTATTACGAACCAGTTAGTCTTTAATCTGAGCTTGATGGGATCCTTTTGGGCTTTTGCTCTGCAGATATTTTGAAATATTCTCCTCTGAAACTTCCACTTCTCTGACCACATTTCAATCTATTCTCCATTGTATTCTGTGTCATTATAAGAGGTGAATGTTTCTTTCTTTATTAGGGATCTCCATTATAGCACCAGGATATGCACTGGCTTTTCTTCTGTTTTTAAAGAACTTTATTGAGGTTTCACAATAAAGAAAATACATGGGGCTACCACACATATAGTCACACATGCATTAGAGCCACATAAACACAACAAGCAAAGAATTCATAGCAATTCTTAATAAATATAAATCCTTGTCTTAATGACCTTCTTAGATCACATATTTATCCATCCTAAAATATCTCAAAGCTTGAGAAACTTTGGTAATTTTCACTTAAAGGTCATTTTCCACCGATAGGAAACACAACGCTGTCTGGAATAAGAATTTTATCAACAAACATTTTCAACGAACATATCTGCAGTGTCACAAACACCGTGTATCTTCAGAGTGTTAACTGGCCAGTGGCCACATATTTCGTTTGTTTTCCCCAATTACCTTCGCTTGCAGCAACTCCGGCACTTGGATATAGTTAGGGAAAGTTCGTGGTCTTGGTTAAATAATAAAAAAAATTGATACTGCCATAAAACATGAAACAGGATGTGTTTACTTTTTCAATATTTAACCAAAACCACAATCTTCCCGAAACTTAGTTCTTCCATCATTAAAAACAAGTATTGCCAGTCAACATATCTGCAGGCAGCAATTACCTTTACTTCAAAACATATCTGGGAAAAATGAATTAAAAGTATATCGACATAATTTATTTTTAGGTCACGTCATACTGATAAGGACCCATATAGAGTGTGTGTGCAGGTTTATACTGTATGAACTGTGTCTCTGTGTATTGTGTGAGAGTTTAGGTGTCACCTTATATTCCTGTGATACTGTATGAGTGTGTGTGTGTGTGTGTGTGTGTGTGTGTGTGTGTGTGTGGCTATGAATACTCGACTAACTCAATACACACGCAGGTAAACAAATGCACCTGGGATGAGTGGCTTTGTGCTGAGAAGTGTCCCACTTCAGTCTCACACACATACACACACACACAGCGCTGTTTTGTTGCGGAATATGTGTCACCTCATCTCTCTTTCTTGTCCTCGAAAAGCCGTGACTTCACCCGAGATAAAGAGGGCGTGCGACGCCCCTGCGTGACAGAGCTGATGTGAATGTATGTGTGTGTAACTGAAAATGTATATGAGAGAAAGTGTGAGTGTGAGAGATGATATACATGTGAAGGCTTAACAACCTGAATAAGAATTGTTAGTGTCTTACCGAACTTGAGACGGACTCAATCATAAGAGAAACACAAACCAGATTAAATGGATCTGACAGCTACAGGACATGTGTTAGTACTTTACACTCATCATTGCTTCCTTCCAAACACGTTTAAATAAACTTTTTTTAAAAATCTCTGCTATGATTTGTAATTTATTTAACATGTTTTTCCCCACATCAAAAGAAAAACTTTGAAAAGGGCTGGAAGTATATCTAATCTCTCCCCTTCATTGTTAATTTCTGTATCTGGCCTCATGCCCCACCTTTCACCACTGCTTGTGTGTAGTGCGCATCAAGATGGATAGTGTTAGCATTAAGGAAACATCAGCCAAACATGTTTGAGTCTTAGTCAGACCCAGACTCAGACAAGGAGTCCGTTGTGCACCAAAATCTGCAACTAGCAAACGTATCAGAATGGTAAGTTAGCTTCTTTTGTTTCTGTTGTTTGTTAGCTTGTTAGCTTGTAACTGGCAGTGCCTGACACAGCTAATGCTAACTCTCGCTCTCTGTTCTGACGAGTCCGCTCTGCGCTGGAGCTTTCCTTTTTTCTTTTTTGCTTGCATGAAGCATGTTAGACAGGGATTGGCTTTTGAATAGAATTGAATTTTTTGATTTTACATGTCAAGACAGTTGCCGTTCATTGTAAAACTAAAGGTTAAAGACTCAAGATATGTTATGAGAAACACCACAAACCCAGAAGTCAGATAAGTGACGTCATGAGTTCTTCTCTTCACAAGCTAACGTTAACCGCCGAAGCTGTGTGTTTCTGTGCCGGTATGTAGTCACTCAAGCATCAGGTAAAACTTGTTCTTTTGCTTTCTAGCTGATAAAAAATAGGTCGCTGGATAAAACGCATCAATTGAGATAAAGTTACAAGGTATAATGAGGTTGGTGTTGGTGACGCATGCTGTGCAAGATAAGAGATGTAGTTCACTGAGCAGGTTCATACAAATCTAAGTGGTTCTACAACACACCTACATCAAAAAATGACTTTCTTGACATGTAAAATTATCTTAAAATGGTCAAACATCATATGTGTAATTTGTGGCACAGTTCAAATGAGATTTTTTTTTTTTAAAGATATTTGTTTCTCGCCATTTCTAAAGTTAGGTCCTGTGGGGCACACTATTTGTTACGTACCAAATCTAGCTTGCTGTGCACGTTTAAATCTTAGATTTTAGGGACGTGCACAGACATCTCCCCCTTCAGTAGAGGAATGCAAAAACACCTCTCTAGTGGCAAACTTTGCACAGATACAAGTTCGTATAATCAGGACATAAATATAAGAAAAACACATTTCTGAGTAGCCACAGGAGTGCGTTTTCATTCCTGTCCCATCCCACTCCCACAGAAATACTCCTGTCCTGTTCCAATCGAATGACAGAGTGAAAAAAAAAATTCCTGTCCCATCTCAATCCCACAAGAATGACTACCATCCCATCCCGTTCCCGTCAATTCAGTCCACACAAATCATGCACCGGTGGCTGCAACCAGTTATGAGAGCAAGCAGGAGAGAATGAAAAAGACAACAGAACAACTAGCATTATGTTCAAAATAAAGAAAACAGAATTCCTCGTGGGACATGGATTCAGCCTCTACCAGGATGTGCAGGTACTGTACGAAACGCCAGCTAATGTGTTGCTGTTAAACCTGACGTTGAGAGTTAAAATTGACCAAACTTGGAACTTGATGTCAAAGCATTTTGCAGATGTACGTAGCATCAATGAATGAATCTTTGGATTGTGGCAGTTCAATTCAAATTAATTCACTTCTGTGCATTATTGTTCCGCAAGTGCTAATCTGCACTTAACACGTATGCAATGATAGACGGCTGCATTAAAATTGTTATGAATGTGTTGTTCATGATATGAGATTGATCTGGGGTTCTTTTGGGGCCCACACTGTTTCTATATATGAACTTCAGCACTGGCCTTGAAAACACAGAAATGGTCAATAACCCTGTTGTATATTTTAGTCCACACACACACACACACACAAACTCTGCCTGTTGCAATAAAAGCTGAGGACGGCAACAATGAAGCAATCCAAGTCAGTCTGAGAGCAAAAGGCTGAAAACAGAAGAGCAGTAAATCCATTTCACTTTTCAAGGCCAGCAGGTCACTGGGTTAGTGTTACCAGCACCACAGCCTCTCTGCATGCTGATAAGAGATCGCATGTGCAGAGCATATGTCTGTGTGTGCGTATATGTGTGTGTGTGTGCGTGTGATTGCTTATAAAGAAACAGTGAACAGATCTCCTATCAGATCTCAGCAGACCATGAACCAGTTAAACCCAGCCCCACGATCGGATAGCTCATGCACACAAACACATCCACACCCACACCTGGTGTCACCATTTCTATACAAGAGAATAAAAATACTACTGTACAGTTTTTGAGCTTTTTATCGCCAAAAATTCAAACCCTAACCCTCCAATTAAATTCAGGACACACTGTTCTTCTGACCAATCATTCATTTTTATTGTGAAGACAAAACGTCCTGCTGTGACGTCCAGTCTTTGTCAAAGCGACACGACTTTCACCTCTTGCTAGTTACGTTTTTGGTGGGACCCCCCGGCGTCTTTTGGCCTAATTACAAAATGAACACAAGCAGAGTCTGTTTGATTGTATTGTTATTAATCTAATTCTGATTTATAGCTGACAGCTGGGGGCCGTGGAGGACACAGGCCGCTGATTATTTTTTATTGATTTTTTTTCTTTAAGACGGGTGGTATTAAACTATTGAGTCTGGGTTAGGTGTGTGACTTGAGCTTGTTTTGTCTGGTTTAGGCTTTGTCCAGGAGGAGTGGATATGTTTTTAATATCTGCTTTTATTAAAAACATCTCTGTACATTTCTGTTTGCGCCCATTGAACCCCACTGTCTGGTAGTGTCAGAGCCTTCAGGCGGCCGTGTACCTGCCATAAAAACAGATATATGAATAAGAGGACACATTTAAAGAATGAACTTCGTCTTTTTATGCCTCCATGCCGGCGACAGCTGAGACATTATGTTATACATTGACAAAGGGATGACAATTTATATCCGAAAGGTCAAAGGTGAAATTCACTGTGATCAGTTTTCTATCAGTCCTCTGTACTCCTCTATAAAAATAGTCTCTAAGTGAAGACACCATGTTTCTCACCAGAATCACACATCGTGCAAACTTCCATTTCCCTAAAATACACTTAATAACTTTTATTACATCCCTGCAAACTCTTCACTACAACTATTATATGAGCATGGACAGAGGATGTAAACTGCAGTTTAACTGGTTGGTGGAGACATACAACCGAGAGGCGGTAATTCTAATTACTAATGAAATACAGGCTTCAAGTTCCACAGCAACTAGGCGAAGTTGTCACAAACTAGTCACCACCTGTGCCTGATCAACACTGGTTTTATTGCATTTATAAAAAGTTCCTACTTAGCTCTTGTGGTTTCTTCTCTTTGTTTTCGGGTTGTCCGTACGTACGTCCCATTCTTGTGAACGCGATGTGTCAAGAATTCTTCAAACTTGCCACAAACATCCAAATGGAGGATGAAATTATTAGAATTTCAAGGCCGAAGGACGGACATGGAAACAAATATTTTTTAGCACTAGAGAAACTGAAATATGTCTCCTCCACGTTTTTGCTTATTTGCTGCAGCTGTTGTTCTTTTATACTTTTGCCACTATTCGTGGTTTTCCTTGATTACACTTCATCTAAACTGGTCTGGAAGGTGATCAAACAAAAGTAAAGCTGCAGCGAGTTTTAAAGAAATGTCTTTCTGTTTTGGTTTTCTCCTTACAAGAAACCATAACTGGATTTTGAGAGTGTTTCACACCACGTATGTTTGAACTCTGGATGATTTACTTCATTATCATTAATTTTGATAGGTTAAATAAACAACACTTGGGCCAAATGACCAAACCATGACATTATCCATCTGCATCAATTCCAGGAAGTGACCACGGAACAACAGGGTGTTCCCCCCTTGTCCCTAATATTAATTATTCTCATGAGCTTGACAAAGAATTTGAAATGTCAGCGGCTTCTTGATAAGCTGAATGAAGGAATGTTATTTTTTAGTTTCAATTTAAGGGCCATGTTTTGAAAAATAATTGCCCTTTGTGTTGCAGAGCAATCCACAAGCTTCCCTCAGTTTTGCATAATGTAAAAGTCTGTAGACGCTTGTATGTAAAGTGTATTCTAGTGGCTGCAGGCACAATCTCTGCTTTGCATGGTTATGATATTCAAATAATGTCTCTCTGTTAATATTTACTGCAACACTGTCAACCCATTTAAGTCTTTTCAGGTGCTGCAGACGCCCTGTGTGGTTTTGGCTGGGGCCAGAGGATGACACCCAATTCAGCCTCAGGTCCTAAAGGTTACTGTTGTGGTCAGCTTTTTGTCATGAAGGGTCTCCAAGGGGCAACATGGACCTGGGTCATTGTTATGGCAGTGCTAAGCTTTCAGGGTTGATGCAAGGGTTAGGACCAAGGTTTGAACCAGGTTTAGAAATGAGAAGGGGGTTTTAAGGGTCATATCAGCTCCAGGTTTGGGGGTTCAGACAGTGGTCAGTCACAATTTGTATGAAGAATGGAACAAAAATCAAAAAGGAGAGGGTGTTATTAGTGCTGGCTTAGCTCCAGTTCATCTGCGTCATGGTGTCTGTTTCTTGGACTTGGAACAATGTCAACTTGGTAAAATGGAAGAACAACCAGGAAAATTCACAGAGGAGCGATCCCTCTTCCACAATAGGCAGACGCAATAGCTTTTGTGTGCACAGAACAGATCAACATAGTAACATTAGAGTATGGACAATCAGGATGGTGAAGTCATAGATTGGGTTGGGTGGCTCAAGTCCGTTTGGTGGCACAAGGAAGATCTATTTTCTCCATATAGATTTACAAAGGCAAGAGAGGAGAAGTCATTGCTAGCTCCTCCCAACAATGGGAGGAGTGCATCTGGTCTGGGAACTTGGTCATTTTCGATGTTTAGCCCAGATTATCTGGTAATGTGAGGGGTTTACTGATCTAGTCTAAATCAAGCTGCTTGCAAACCAATCAGGCACACGATAGCCAAAGAGAAGTGAATGAAAAGATATAGGGACAGTATTGCAAAGCAATGGTAAACATTCTTGCCCTTGAGGCTAATGCTAATGTACTACTGTTGACTAAAACTGGCAGTTAAAATTTCATCTCCTGTGGTCTGAGCCCGGCTTTAGTTTCACATCTAGAGTGTTGTAAATGTGGTAAGGTTTCCAGAGATGGTGTCAAACTCAAAGGTTTTGTTGGGCATCTGACTGCTGTATGGCTTCAGATCTTTAAGAATTGTGGAAGTGGTCAACCCAGACGGTTACAGCAAGGGTTTGGATTGGGCAAATTGATTGTGAGTGTTGGGGTAAATAGCACTGGTAAGCTTGCCAGTTCTTGCCAGTTCTTGAGCACTGCTCAGTTGCATGTATAGTCAGTGTCTGGAAGTAGAGGAAGCTTCTAGACTTACGTTAGCTCTACTTTTAACAGGTTGCAGTCATGGTCAGCATTTTGCAGTTTTTTGAGTCAACCCATGAGCTGAGAAGGCCTCCCACGTCTCGCATGCCTCCATGTCTTAGGGAACTTTGGTGCTGGTCAGCTTGGAGTGTTGGACTTTGGTCTGTGAGGTTGGAGACAGAGTTAGAGAGGACTCTGGCATTAGAGTATCGTGACAGACTGTAGTCTTTTTCAGCATTTTGGAATCAAACTGTGAGCTCGGAAGAACCTCTGAAAGCTACATTTATCCATTTTGGGGGGTTATGGTAGTGGTCATTTTGGAGGGTCAGAGCGAGGGTTGGTGTTGGGGTTAGAAAGGAGAAGGGGCCTCTGTGGGTCATCCTGGCTCCAGGTCCAGGGGGTAATGGTAGTGGTCAGTTCCTGGGCAGAGGAGCCTCCAGGGCCCGGGGGCCTCTGCAGTGTCCGAGGTCCAGGCTGTGGCCAGGTCAGCGGGTGATGGATGAGGCTGAGGCTGCTTATGGCAGGTGCCCACCAGCCCTGACCAGTCCAGCTTAATCAGCAGAGCACTCGGACAACAGACCCCATTTAACCTCCTAATGACTGGTCACTCAATCTGGACACACACACACACACACACCACACACACACAAGAACATTACAAACTTACCAACAATTAAAGTGCTGGTTGTAGCGACAGATAGTGTAATTAAAGCTTCACAGCTGAGTGCACTGAGCTGCTGCAGACTCAGACACATCCGATCCAATCAGTGTTTACTCGTGGTTTGGCAACAGTTAAATAAAACTGACATTAAGAAACTGAGTATTAGATGTTCAAGGGAAATAGTTTGAACAGTCTTTTTTTTTTTGCAAAATTGTATTTATATGTATATGATATTTTAAACAATTATTTTTTGCATGGATTTATTGTGCATGAGTTGAGCTGCACTTTTGTCAGTTGAGCATATTCAACTCCACAGTGACCCACTTTCTGCCGGCCGTGGTCATTGTCTCTCTTCATTCTGCTTGATTTGATAATAGTGTGTTATGTGTGTTGCATGTGTGTGTGTGTGTGTGTGTGTGTGTGTGTGTGTGTCTATGTTCGTTTTTTTAAATGCTCTGCAAGCATTTCTGCATCATATTTGAAAAAGGACTCAGAGTCAATTTTCTGGAAAAAAAAAAAAAAAAAGCTGTCACTGACTTCTCACGACTTTCTAACATTTTGGGACCATTTTCTCCACCATTCAATTGCAAATAAAAGCTAGTTTCATTGTCGGTAAAGACACCATCAAATTATTCCTCTTATGTATGACAATTTTGCAAATAGGGTACAAACCA
>JAJHUR010119154.1:0-11062 GCA_027495735.1 Lutjanus campechanus
TGTGTGTGTGTGTGTAGGGACGATAAGAAAGACGGTCTGAAGTTCTACACTGACCCGTCTTACTTCTTCAGCCTGTGGAAGGAAAAGATGTTGCAGGCCACTGAGAACAAACGCAAAGAGAAGCGACGACAGAAGGTTCATCTGTCTGTCTGTGCTGCTGTCTGCCTGCCTGCCTGTCTGTCTGCCTGTCTGTCTGTCTGCCTGCCTGCCTGCCTGCCTGCCTGCCTGCCTGTCTGCCTGTCTGTCTGTCTGTCTGTCTGTCTGTCTGTCTGCCTGCCTGCCTGTCTGTCTGCCTGTCTGCCTGTCTGTCTGCCGTCTGCCTGCCTGCCTGCCTGTCTGCCTGCCTGCCTGTCTGCCTGTCTGTCTGTCTGTCTGTCTGTCTGTCTGCCTGCCTGTCTGTCTGCCGTCTGTCTGCCTGCCTGTCTGTCTGTCTGTCTGCCTGTCTGTCTGCCGTCTGTCTGCCTGTCTGCCTGTCTGTCTGCCATCTGTCTGCCTGTCTGTCTGTCTGTCTGTCTGTCTGTCTGCCTGTCTGTCTGCCTGCCTGTCTGTCTGCCTGTCTGTCTGTCTGCCTGTCTGTCTGTCAGAGAGCTGTGATGTGACAAAGCTCGTTAGCCAGACATGCTAATGTTTGGTATCCAACACAAGTTTGTCTGAAGCTAACGTTACTGCAGCTAGTGAGTTAGTCAGCTGCCATGCTAACGTTACCAGCTAACGTTAGAGCAGATAAAGACAAAGTTTAATCCATTCGTCACATGTTTGCTCTGTGTTTAAAATTGATCTGTGTTGATATTCGGAGGAGGGGCTTAGCAAAGAGTCAAGTACAAAACAAAATAAAAAATCTTATTATTTCCATCAGGAACAGAAGCATGTGGAGGAGTCTTCAGGACGGGAGGTGAAGAAGGTCAGAGTTTCATCTGTCACATAAATATTCACTCTCATTTCATTTGAATTATTATTCTGTCATTTTATTTTGTTAAATTTCTTCTTTGTGTTCTTCTTCCTGTGAAGGTTCGGAAAGCTCGTAACAGGCGGCAGGAGTGGAACCTGATGGCGTACGATAAGGAGCTCCGCCCAGATGCTCGAGTGACACCGTCACCTTACCACACCTCTGATGGCTCGATGTCACCTGACAGGTAAAAACACCTGGACACCAACGCTGCGTTCAGGTGCTCCTCAGACAGTCGTTCTTTAGATGTCGGTGTGTTCAGGAGCTTTAAGTTTTCACATGGAAACAACATGGAGGCTTGAAATGTCTGGACGACAAAAACAGTTCTGACACCCAGAAAACACACCACGATCAATCAGCCAGGCTGATCAACACACACAGCTGATCGTATATCAGCTGATTGATGACAGGAAACTCAAGTTAAGGCACTTTATTTTTACACTATGAAAAATTAATGTAAAGACAAATTAATAACAGCTGATCAATCAGTAATTGTCAATATAAATTAGGGCTCGATTAATCGCAGTTAAAATGCTACATATTATATAAACTAATATTACTTGTATTTTCTTCTATTCTTTCTTCTATAGTATTGAAGGATGTAATACAGTAATCTATTACAATTTAAGGTTGTAATTTTACAGATTGGTGAAAAATAATAACACATCATAGTTTATTTTTTCACATCAGCTCTACAGTTTGATGAGTGTATTAAATAAATGTCTGTGTGTCCGTCTGCATCAACATGTCTCATCCAGTCTCTGGTCACTTCACTGTGAACGGAGAATATTGTCCCTCTGAAGCTGCCGTACATCTGACAGGCCGCCGTCCGTCACAGGAAACACTCGCAGAGTTACAACTAGTCTGATCGTCACTGACTCTGTCAAACCAAGAGTTTAACACTGTTTTACACTCTCGTGTCATCAAACCACCGATCACAGATCGAGTTTTACCCGATCGATCACAGGCAGAGTCGGACGGATCTTCACCGGGCAGCAGGTGGGATGAAGCTGCGTTCAAGACGGAAATATGAGACAAACCCCGTCCACACTGATTCAAAACGGGACGCGCTATTTAATCCTCAAATATGGTGGACGAGAGCCACGTCCAGAGGAGACTCAGACCACAGACTGTAGACTGACTCTACCTGAGTCACGTGACACCATTAATCCTGTGTTATGTTTTTAATGTGTTATTGTTTCCAGATTAATCTCGTGTGTTAACACGTTAACGTGTTACTTCACTTTGACAGCTCGAATATAAATATACATTTTTTCAGTAATGACAACTCGTCAATGTGTCCGTTTGCGCCCCCTACAGGTCAGGGATGTCTGACGATCCCACCAGCCCCCACCACCATGACGCCCAAGGGCATGATGGGAAGGATCATGCCACAGTGGCAACAGCCGGAAGCGGTCAGACTCAGTCATTGGACCGCGCCCTCCGACCTGGCTCCACCTCTGCCGTCGCCACGGCAACCACCAGGCAGCACTCTCTGGGCCGCAACCAGCCGCATCATCACCACCACCACCAGCCACCGCTCGCCGGTTCAACCAATCAGAACGGAGCACGGGCCAACGCTGCAAAGGAGGCCAAGTACACATGCACACAGTGTCATACACACATAGACACACCCACACACACACACACACACACACACACAGACACACACGTTTCACCTTTGACCTCTGTCTCTCCTCAGTGACCATCAGATCCCTCCGGCCCCCCCGCCGCCCCCCCCTCTCATGCCATCAGCGGGTCAGATGGCGTTCCCCAACAGTTCTGCCCACACTGCTGCCATGACAACGCCGCTGCACCCTGCAGCTGCTCCTGGTAACCAAGGTAACAGAGATTTGTCTCCATGCGTCTCCTGCTCCTGCTGTCTCCAGATGAAAGACTTGATGTCGATGTTTTTTTGTCTCCAGGTGGCGCCGTCATCCTCTCTCGCCCCTACAGCCCCTCCCCTCCCCCACCTCCCCCGGCTAACTACGTCCCCTCCCCCTCCCGGCCTGGAGGCCAAGCCCCGCCTTCGGCTGCCGCTGCACCCCCGTTGCCCCCGGCAACAGATGGCAGGAAGCCACCAGGTGGACCGAATGTGCCGATGAACGACGCCCGCAGCGACCTGCTCGCTGCCATACGCCGAGGTCAGCTGTTACACTGAGCTAGCCTGGCTTAGCACAAAGACTGCAAGCAGGGGAAACTGTTAGCTTAGCTTCAGTGGAAGAGAGCTAACACACACTGCACTGCACATGTTGAATGTTTAACAGTGAAGTCAGTTGCTAATGGTTAGCCTGCTGACTGCTAATGGTTAGCCTGCTGACTGTTAATGGTTAGCCTGCTGACTGTTAATGGTTAGCCTGCTGACTGCTAATGGTTAGCCTGCTGACTGTTAATGGTTAGCCTGCTGACTGTTAATGGTTAGCCTGCTGACTGCTAATGATGGCTCATACTGTGAGTTGCTCTCATAGAGCGACGGTAACCAGCTGACAGCAGCTGTGTGATGATTTGTGCTTTCAGAATTAACTGTTATCTTTAGCTCAGTGCTAGCGAGCGGTAGCATAGTGTGAATGTCTCCGGAAGTTGTCTGAACTTGTAGAACCAGAACCACAGAACCATTTTGTAACGTTCTGTAACGTTCTGTCCTCAGGGATCCAGCTGAGAAAGGTTCAGGAGCAGCGCGAGCAGGAGGAGGCCAAGAAACGAGAGCCCACAGGAAATGATGTCGCCACCATCCTGTCACGACGCATCGCCGTCGAGTACAGCGAATCAGAGGATGAGTCTGAGCCCGAGGACCAGGAGTGGTCTGACTGAGGAGGCCTGACAGCCAATCAGGTCCTGGGAATAAATACACAAAAAATATAATCCATCAAAATATTTACAGAAACAAGTCACATTACGTTATTATTTTATCTTCACTAATATATTCTGAGTTAATGACTGTGTTTATAATTTGATCCTGCTGGAGGCGGAGCCTGAAGGTGGTCCACAGTGAAACGGTTTCTATAGCGACGTCTCTGATCATGTTTATCAGTTTCAGAAAACACAGAATCATAAATTTACAAACGTTTGTATTATAACAAAGACAGAAAATATCATAAATAATGTTTAATTATAATTCAAATTTATATATTTACATAATTACATTCAGCCTAAAGACGAGAGAAAACAATTTATGTTTATTGATTATGCAGCAAACTGATGTGAAACATAACGACTGATTATCATAATTTATGTGTGACCTCAGCAGAGTTTATATTAAATTATAATGATTAATTGATCAGACTGATCGTTCACTGCAGCGCCTCCTGCAGGTCACACTGCAGCCTGCAGGGGGCGCTGACAGGACCACAGGCTGGTTTATATTGAACTGTGAGCAGCTGATCAGTGATTGATTGATTGACTGAATGATCTGTGATGTGTCCACCAGGGGGCGTTCAGTCTGAGACGTTGGTTTGTTTTTACAGTTTGATGTGACTTCAGATCAGCTGTTTCTGACATTTGATCTGATTTATTGATTTATTGATTTATTTTGCTCATTGAAATATTTAATCAGTTTGTAAGACTTTTTCTTTTTAAATTTTAGATATTTTTCATTTGTTAATTTTTAATTTGAATTTTATGTCCATGATAATATGAAAAGACAGATCTTATATTTTTGTTTCCATTTGCTTTTTCTTCTGTTTTTTTGTCTATTTTTGCCTGATTTTGTTTTTTACTCTTAAATTATTTCCGTATTTATTTATTTTATTTATTTATTAACTTGTTGATGATGGATTTCTGTTTGTATTGTCGGTGATTTGTATATATTTTCTTTGATAAACAGTATTTTGTAGCCGTGAACATCGACGTGTTTCCTGCTGCTGATTCATTAGTTGCTATGGTAACCAGGGAAGAGCTCGTTAAACAGAAAACGATCTGTAATTATCTGAAATTTGGATTATTTGAGGGTTTTTGTATCCCATGATGCATCACAGCACGTGGTGACATCATGCAGCAGATGGATATTGATTATGAAGTGATGACATCATCCTGCTGTAACTTTTTCATTCATCCTTGTGATGTCATCAGTGCTGCTGATGATGTAAACAATCTGTGCAAGGAAAAAAAGGAAAAACAGTCCTGTACCCTCTGTGATTGGTTGTAGAGATCTATTGATTATTGATTATTGATGTGTGCTGTGTGTTGTCTTTGATGTTGCTGCATGTTGGTGGAAAAATATCAAAAACTGTGAAATATTCTGTCTTCAAAAGAAAAAAACTTTATTGACAAAAACAGGCCGTGTGTTGTGTTTGTTTATGAATCGTTACATTTGAGGTTTTATTAGTTTAGTTTATAATTATTCAGTCTCACAGGGTTCAGAAGAGTAAATGTAATAAATAAAAGTTCATTTACATTCATTTATTTTCGATTCTAGTATTAATTTGAATTTAACTCATTTTTAAAAATATACTGAGCTCCTATAGGCTGTTTATATTTCTGTATATATCCTGTACATCTACGTCATGTCTCTGTTTTATTGATACGTTTATGTTTTAACACAGGATCATTTATAAATTGATTCAAATCGACTCTCATCTTCACTTTTGGATTATTAAAATTTCTGTTTATATGAACATATTTATCTATATTGAACCATATATTAGTATTTATATTTATTTTACATTATAATTATTATTATTTATTATTTATTCTCCTTTTTGTTGGGGCTCCTCTGGACCCCCTCAAGGACCCCTGTGGGTCCCCGGACCCCACTTTGGAAACCACTGCATCACAGGGATCATTTTTATTTTTAAATGGTAAAATTTTAAACATTAAACTTCAACATGTTTGTACAACATGACGTCAGTGTCCCTCCATCTTCAGTCTCACCTAAAGAAACTAAAAAAAGATCATCAATAAATTACCATTACTTGGAAAATAATTTACATTTTATTATTATTATTATTATTATTATTATTATTATTATTATTATTAATAATAATAATAATAATAATAATAATAATAATAATAAATGAATGACTGGAAAAAGATTCGTCTGACCACACTGGATCGCCTTAGATCACCATGGTAACCGGGGACGATGGTCTGACCTGTAGAGGGCAGCAGTGGGGATGTTTGTTGTCTGCTGATAATAAAACTGTAGAAGAAGATGAAGAAGTCCAGAGCGGAAACAGGAGCAGCTGCAGTTGTTGTGAGTCCTGAAATCTATCAATTCAATTCGATTAATTATTAATGAATTAATTATGAATCAGTTTGTTCCGTCAGATCTTCTGTCTGCAGCGGAGAGCTCCGCACCAAACTCTGTTCAAAAAACGGCACATTTTGTTTCGCTGCATCCAAAAAAGAGACAGAAGGAAGAGAAGCGCATTAAATCAGCTGAAGGAATAAACGACGTCTTACTTCTTCTACAAACTGAATGTTATGTTTAGTGTAATAACTCGTCACTTGGCTGTTCCTGAGTTTGGATAAGAGTTCAGTCTTACACCAAACTCCATTCAAAAATCATTCAAATTAACATTTACTTATTTATCTGCTAAAATTACCAAACCCTCCAGTGAGTATAATACATTTAATGAGCAGCCGGAGTTTTCGGCTTGAATCGGCAGCAACAACATGATTTACTAAAATAATAACTGATAGATTGACATAGATGCATTGCAGCACCAACTGTCCCTCTTACACCAAACTCCATTCAAGAAATCTGAATTTAATGTCTGCTCATGTGTTGAGTAAAACTGAAATAATACAGCAGGCTGTGGTTACACATGGGGGTAATAATTTAATAAAATTATTCATACTGACACTCTGTGTTTTGGTTCCTGCAGTTAAACTTTATGTGCAGAAAGTCAGACTTGTTGCTGCTACTCGTAGTGTTTGTTGTTTTTTGAGTGGAGTTTGGTGCGTGACTGAGACCTGTCAGGATCAAGTGTGGATGTTTGTGTCTGATGTTTCTTGGTGTTTGTGAATGCGTCAGCCTGACGGGGTGCGTTTGATTTACAGACATGTCGCTGCAGGTGTGCTGTCTGTCGTTTCGGCAGCCGTATGCCGGTCTGGTTCTGGACGGAGTGAAGACGGTAGAGAGCCGCTGGCGGCCCGTTCTGGCCCCGCTGGAGAATCGGACCCTGGCGATACACATCGCCCAGCGGGACTGGGAGGGCGAGGAGTGGAGGGCGGTGCTGAGCGGCCCGCTGGGGATGAACCCGGCTCAGACTGAAGCGCTCCTGGAGTCCGGCGAGCGGTTCGGCCGTGGCGTGGTGGCAGGTCAGTGTCTTCTGATCCTCCTGATGCTGGATGAGCTGCACCTGAAGGCATCACCTGTGTCGATCTCTTTCAGGATTGGTGGATGTGGGAAGGACCTGGCAGTGCCCCGCCTCCCTGCAGGGGGAGGAGCTACAGCACCTGGAGCGGTCGGCCGTTCTGATTGGTGTGCAAGACAAATACCTGACTCAACTGTCCAACCCGCGCTGGCTGAAGGAGCCGCTGAGCACCCGGGGAGGTCGCGACCTCTGGACCGTGGAGATCCCTGCTGAGCTGTTACCATGACAACGAACACAGTCACAGACACACAGACAGAAGAGCGTCTAAAACAGACGTCTGATGGTTTTTCTGTCAGTAATGGCGGTGATGACGTCTGGGCTCCTGAACGTCACACAGGAAGGTGAACAATTGTTTGTGTTGGGTTTGAAGCCATTTATTTGATAATTATGAGAGTTAAACTGTCACAGCGCCACCCTGAGGTCACCCAGTGGGTCAAAAATCTGATTTGTTAATAAAGTTCTTGAGGTTCTTTTAAAAACAAAACAAAAAAACCCTCCAGTTTGTTGTGTTTTTCTGTCCCCAGTGAGTCCAGTTATCAATTAATCAGTTATTATTTTATGAATTAATTGATCCTGTCACAATCCTGTCAGTTGTAGGCTGCATGTCTTCATGCTCCACATGTCTGGATCTATTTTTCAAAATCAGTTTATCTGTTGATCATTTTCTCGATTACCTATTTTTCATTATCGATTAATCTCCCAAAGATTAGAACTGACGCAGAGCAGAAAATGTTCTACAGTGATGTAACGACCCGCCCGTCGGTTTCACTTTGACCTTTGGACATTAAAGGTCACATGACATCATCACAGAAAGAAACATCGTCTGCTGGTGAAACACAAACTTTATTCACCCACTAACAAAAACAAACCTCCACTTTGAGCATAACAACAACATAAATAGATCCCTTCATCATAAACAGGGACTGACCACGCCCAGTCTGGAGTCCCGCCCCCTCTCTCTGATTGGCTGGTTAACGTTTAAAGGATCAACTTAAATGACAACTTAACAAACAGAACTCTGATGTCGGCCACGTCGACTCCGAGGCCGTGCTCCACGTGAGGAGGCCTACACCTGTGTTGCCATGGTGACAGCAGGATGATTTTAACGAGCTAAACAATTAACAGATAATTTAACCAACGTTTCAAACAGACGCTGAGGCGTACGTGTTGTGTTTGAGGTATTTCACTGTTGTAAATAAAGATATGGCACAAAAAAAAAAGGTGATTTAGCTGCAAGCTAACAGCTAGCATGTGCAGGTTCTTCCATTAATCAGTGTGAAGCTAACATGCTAACACAGGAAAACCTCAACGCCAAATTTACATTTTTTATCGTTAACACACACTTAAATTTTAATCACGAATTCTTTAATTCTCAGGTTTTTATTTTCGTTCTCAGTTAGTTCGTCCTCTGGAAAACTTCCTCGTATCTCCAAAACATTTTCCTGCTCATGTGGTTTTCCTGCTGTTAGCGCATTTAGCGCTGCTCATTGAAAACAAACAGTTGTTAGCCACAAGCTAACGACTGATACATGTTGTGTGTTAGATGGTGGGGGGGATGTAGTGTGTGGCAGTGTGGTGGGGGGGCGGGGCTGTGATGTAACCGACCACGTGGGCAGGGTTGGGGGCGGGACAGTAGACTCGCGGGGCGTGGCCTCCGGTCCAGTGGGTGGAGGGGGGTAGGCAGGGGTGGTAGGAAGAGTGATGGGGGAGGTGGGCGGGGTGAGGATGAGCCGGGTGAGGAAGAGGAGGAGGAGGAAGGGGTGGGGCAGAGGCCAGGTAGGCGGCCGGGGGCGGAGCTTCATACGGCAGGTGCATTAGTGGGGGAGGGGCCGTCTGATCCGGGTACAGGAGAGCAGAGGATGAGGTGGAGCCTGAGGGGGCGGAGCTGACGGAGGAGGAGCCTTCCATGGAGGGGGAGGGGCCTAATGATGGAGGAGGAGACAAAAACAAGTGAGGACGACTTCATGCTGAGGGAACATCCAATCAGAGTGGAGCTGTAACTGACCGCTGCCGTGTCCCTCTGTTTGTCCCTCTCCTGCCCTGGTGGATTCTGGGTAGGAGGAGGGGGGCTGATGGGCACCACGTCCTGTCTCAGGATATGACGGAGGGGCAGCTGGGGGCAGAAAGACCAGGAGCGGGTCAGACAGACCACGGGAAGGAGAAGTTCTACATCCTGTTGAGTCTGTTCAAGTAAACTCAACAACTCATTAATCATTAATCATTAGTCTTTAATTTACTCATTAATCTCGTCATGCACGCAAAAATAAAACTCTTATTGTGAAAATCTCCCCTCACTGATCATTATAAGACTCTTACTGTGAAAGTCTTCCTCCAGTGATCATAATTCGACTCTTATTTAAACTGGACTGTGTTTGGTCACAGCAGCACCTGGTGGACATCAGAGGAACTGCAGCTGAGGAGATTGCTGAACCCAGCAGCCAATCAGAGAAGGCGTAGGTCTTACCGTGCAGAGGCGGCTCCTGGCTCAGGTAGGGGGTGTAGTGCTGGTAGGGGTAGGGGGCATCAGGTGAAGTGGGGGGGTACACCTGCTGCTGCTGCCAACAGCTCTGATGGTACCACTGTGGGAGGAGTCAGAGAGGAGCACACCTGAGATTAAAACAGGTAAACTGAGAGGAACCGACAGGTGGAGACGGAACTTCTGACTTCAACTTGTTTATAAAGATGGACAACAAGGACATCTGGACGCCTGCTGGTGGCTGGCTGCAGTATAACTCACAAGCCCCGCCTCCTCCATGTCAGCAAATGGGACTAAAACAAAAAAGTAACATCAAATAAATGTTTCCCATGTTTCATGTTTGGTACACTCTTAGAAATAAGGGTTCCAACACAGAACCATTTGCTTCTGAAGAACCCTTTTAGGAAGAAACGGTTCTTTGTAAGACAAAGAGTTGCATCAAGAACCTCTTACTCTTGGGTCAAGGGTTCTTTGTACTATAAAGAGCGCCCTGGGTGGGTTCTTGTTAGCACCTTTAGAAGGTGGAGTAGTTCTGGATAAAACCCCACAAGAGGGTTCTGGGTGGAACCATTACAACATAGAAGGGTTCTCTGTAGAGCCTCTTATTTGAGGTTCTGGGTGAAACATTTCACAGATGATTCTAGGTAGAACCTTTAATACTGGGTTCTAGGAAGAACTCTTCAAAAGGGTGAAATCTTTATAAAAGCTTCTACCAAGAACCATACAGGGTTCTCTTACAGAGACAAGCTGAGGAATCCTTTACAGTTCTAAGAGTGTGGTTCTTCTCACGCTGACGTTTGTTCATTTTTCTCCTCAGTTTGGGTTTTATTAGAAAAGCAGGTTTCATGTCATGATTAGCTGCTGAGCTGTGTGGGCGGGGCCTATGTGTACTGAGGCTCCGCCCCCGATCACTCCTGCACAGACTCTGGCTCCAGATGACATCACCAGAACAAGATGGCAGCGCATCACATAATAAATGACAAATGAAACAGGAAGTAGAGGGATATTCATGTGTTTCCTGTAAAAACTTATCTTCACAGAGGACGAACGGTGTTTGAGAACCGATGACAGAACGTCTGTTCTGTTCAGTCTGTGTGCTGATGAACATGAAGACTCAGAGCATCTTTATATCGACGGCCAAGACGAGTTATTTTAAATTTGACTGACGAGCGTCTGTTCAAATATTGATCCTGGGCTGATAACTGAGATGGTTGTGTTTCCTCTTGTCCTCTGACATCATTCATCCGTCCGACTCATCACTCGTCTCCTTCGTCCCTCCAGGATTTCACAGCAGCAAGGCAACAAAACCACAGTGTTCTAACT
>JAJHUR010119155.1:0-16922 GCA_027495735.1 Lutjanus campechanus
GGGCAAGGCTGAAAATCAACAGTGAATGCCCGTGACCTTTGACCCCTCAGGCAGCACTGCATTAAAACCCACATAATTGTAAAGAGGATATTACATGGGCTCAGGAACACTTTGGAAAACTGCTGTCAGTAAACAGTTTGTTGCTGCATCTACAAATGCAAGTTAAGACTCTACCATGCAAAGAGAAAGACAGAAACACTGCAGACTTCTCTGAGCCTGAGCTCATCTGAGTTGGACTGACGCAAAGTGGAAAGGTGATCTGTGGTCTGGTGAGTCCACATTTCCAGATTGTTTTCACAAATCATGGATGTTGTGTCCTCCGGGCTAAAGAGGAAAAGGACCATCCGGATTGTTACCAGCACTAACTTCAAAAGATAGCATTTGCGATGGTATGAGGGTGTGTTAGTGCCTATGGCATCATGGGTAAATGGGTACGCTGTCACATCAGTGAAGGCCCCATTAATACTGCTTATTTCAGCATGACAATGCCAGGACACATTGTGCATGTGTTACAGCAGCGTGGCTTCATAGTAAAAGCAGTCCAGACTTGCGTCCCATTGACAATGTGTGGTGCATTATGAAGCACAAAATACAACAACTGTTGAGCACCTTAAGTCATATATTAAAACAGAAAGAGAACAAAATTTCGCGTTCAAAACTTTAACTATTAGTGTCCTCAGTTCGCAAATGCTTAGTGAGTGTTGTTACAAGAAAAAGTGATGTATCACAGGTAAACATAAACCTGTCCCAACCATGTTGCAGACATCTAATCCAGAATGATTGCGCATTTCCAAAAAACAAAGTTAATCAGTTTGAACGTTACATATCGTGTCTTTGTACATTTTTGTTTTTGCAAATCATTGCATTCTGTTTTTATGTACATTTTACACAACGTCACAAGTTTTTTTTGGAACTGGGTTGCCTCCGCTTTTGCCTCTTTCTCAAACATTATTACAACCTCCTCAAGTGTCGCCATGTTTGTTGCTTCCAGAAACTTTTGACTTTTCTTCTTTGGGGGTTAACTTTTGACTCTGAGTGGCGCCCTCTAGTGGCTGCGTTGCTTAACATCCATACCAACTTAAAGGACGCATGGAAGTATGTGGGCAGTGACGGTTACATCATGTGAAACGGAGATGTCTATTTTTGTACATAAAGGGTGCATAAATGAGCCTTTTAACTATATTTTTAGTGACTGAACTTCAATTATGGAGCAGATATTTGGGAAAAATATTGTCACAAGCTTTGATCAGTGTATCACCTTTAAGTCATGCCAATCATTCTTATTTTAAAAAACAGTAATAATCTAAAAATCCATTCATTTGCATGAAGTACTCCCACAGTATGAATCACAAAACTTACTTTAAAAACAGAAAATAAATATCTGCACATTTTAGATGCTATCACATGTATCATCCCATTATTGTAGGATAAAGACATACATCCCAACAACCTAAAACAAACAAATCCTACTGCATGTCAGCTATTTTTATCAGTAACAGCAGTGATTGTATATATGGTCACATACTGCAGGCAGTGATATGTAACTTTTGTAATCTGCCACTTACTGTTATGTAATGTCCAAGTTTCAATAGTTATTTACATAATACAAGCCTGCAACAAATATAAATTAGTTCCCTTTCTATCAAAGCAGCAAGTCTGGAAAGAAAGGCACATGAATGCTTTTGCCCATGGATCCTACAACATCTAATCTATTATTTATACTTGGTTTTCGAGTCGAGCATTTGTTTAACTTTCCTCAGCATGAAGGCAACAATTAGGGTGCATACAGCCAAAGTGACCACATACAGTCCCACAAAGACAGCGGCGTCACCATTCCCATGCAGGCTTGAGTACAGCTTCCTGCGCCCCACGAAGTCGAGGTACGAGGCGTGGATCTGACACAGGGTGCAGCAAGATAGAAAAACGTGAAACATCTGATGACTCTGTCCCACAAAATCGCACCGCCCGGGGAAGCAGCGCTCGAGCAGGGGGAAGGTGAAGAAGGCAGCACAACTGAGAAAGAAAGCCACCTGACCAAAGTGATAGATGATGGCGGGGTCGTTGCTGGCTGAAGACCATGACAGGAGTCTTTTAGCCACAGGGCTGCTGTCCCAGAGATAGGCGAGCGCTGAAGGCACCACCTGGCACACCTTGCGCACCCACGTCGGTAGACTGTGGTTGCAGTATTTGCCGTAGCAGCATCCCAGGCATGACAGACAGCTGAGGACAGTGGCAACAGGCATGAAGATCCCATGAGCATGTCTGTGCAAGCTCTCATCCACAGCATAGTAAAAGTGAACTATAGCACTGCCGTACTGATACTGCGCTACACCAACATAGTCCAGAAAGAAGAAGGTGTAGTGACACAGCTCAGACTTGCCGCCCAGTAGATGAGCTCCTGCACTGAATGCTGAGTAGGTCAAGGAGGACAGGATCAGGACCAACAGGGGCCACGAATGATGATCACCAACAAAGTCCACTGTCTCAGCAAGTTGCCGAAATTTAACCAGAAGAATTAAACAGGCCAGCAGGTGAGTCCAGACGTTGATGGTCTCGTTGTGGCGCTGGAATAAAGACAGGAAGTAGTAACGCCAGTTTTGATGGAGTGGTCGGTAGCCGGTGCAGACGTAGCGCTCCCTGAAGTAGTGGGGAACCTCGGCGTCACTCACAGTGCCGGGCATGGAGGGTGCCGCCTCCGTCAGCATCCGGGGAACCTCCCTGATCTGCTGCAGGCTGATGAACACTCGCCCAATTCTCTCCATTACAATGGTCGCCATGACTGTCAGTAGCTGAGGGACGCACCCTGGGTGGTTCCTGCAAAGATTTAAGAGTTAACATCCAGAAAGCATAACATTTTTTGTTGTTTTATTTTCAACAATTTTGAGTGGGATTAAAAAATATATATCTAAAAATATAACTATCTGTCACAATAACAAAGTAGTGTAGCATGATGTATCAATAATCAGCTGTGCCTCAGGAATGTAATGGGGAATATTTAAAATTTTTACTTAATGTTCAGGAGTGATAAAATTATATCCAAATATATTGGTTTTGGACAGTCTGGGTGGGCACATTGTTTTTTTGTTTTTTTGTTTCAGTTAGCTAGGTTTAGTTTGTTTGCTGCTGTAGGTTAGGAATAGTGCTTGTAAAATGAGCAAGAAAACCACCTCAGTACTGTATTCCCTGCCATCAAACTGGCCATGGTTGGTCTAATGCACTTTTGTCTTTTATGTTTACTATAAGGCTCTGTGGTTAGTTGTTAATGTGCAACCGTTCTTTTCTTAGTTTAATTTAGCTATGTTTAGTCTGTCGCTGCAGGTTAAGAGCGGTGCTTATAAATCAAGCTCGGAAACCACCTTGGTACTGTGTTCCCTGTCATCGCTGGCCACGGTTGGTCTTGGGGGCTTTGTTCGGTTTTGGTCCGACCAGGATCTCCAGTTCAACTAGACTCTGCAGGGTGCTCCTGATGTTAGCATGGTGTGGATAGTGCCAATTAGTGTTGCACATGGGCATTTCTTAACATAGCTGAGAAAGAAGCAAGATTGTTCAATCCTAGCTACTTCCATCATTAGCTCCAGAAAAAAAAGATGTGTTTAATTCAGAATGTTATTGATTAAGACTTTGCATAAAAAAACAAAAACTAAAAAAACAGACTGCATCAAGAAGATGTTAAAAATTTGTGTCAAAGTTTTGAAAACATTCTAAATTTAACACATCAGTTTTTCCTGAGCTGATGACAGAATTAGCTACAAGTGACACATCTCGCCTCCTTCACATCTCTGTTGAGAGTTGCACATGCACAGTACCGATCACTCGGCACTTTAGTCTGGGCCCCACCATGTAGCCATGCAGCTAGCAAGCTGACACTGGCTAGACTGGGATATCTCAGTGAACACATCCGGTGAACACAATTTCCGAAAGCTAATTTGTCGAAAGGGAATACAGTACCTAGGTAGTTTTCTTACCAGGTTTGGCCCCTGGCACCACGGGACAGAGTCAGCTAAGTAGGCTGCTAGCTCCAAGACTAACTGAGCTAACTAGCGGACACCAGCCACAGATAACAGCAGACAGCAGTTAGCCTATTTAAGGAGCAAGAAAGTTAGGAAACCTCTGTCTGTCCATCAGGTAACCCTGTAAGCTAAATCAGCTTGATACTGTACTCTGTCCTCAAACTGGTCTTGTAACAAGACCAAATTGTAACACTTCAATTAAAGTTCAGGAAATTATTCATTATTTACACTGTCACAAAAGCATTTAACAATGTTATAAAACTTAATGACATCTTTATTACAAGTCCAAAATGTACCACTTGACTTGAGGTGAAAGAAAATATTCAAGACGCACTTTTAACGGTCTCATGACGGCCAATATCAAAACCATCCCCATATTTAATCTAATTTTAAAACACAAAGCTAAACATTTTAAGTTGTCATGACAGACACTGACAGATTATGTTCGTTTGGTTAATGTCAAGTTGTCGTAAGAAAGACATTTGTCTTGGCTAATATTAAATTGTTAAACAAAAGACATCTCAGGCAATGTCAAAACTGCATTACTAATTACATATTTTACCAAATGACACTTACTGACACTTTGTGTTCCTGACAGGTTGTCATGATATTGTTATGACATTGTTATGACAGTTTTATGCACACCCCTTAAAATAAAGTGGTTCAAACCCTGGCCGGAGTGTCTGGCTTTGTTGTGGCCAATGGTTTTATCTTAGGTGCTGTAAAAAAAAAAAAAAGCCAGCCAGTAAAACCACAGCAGTAGTCACAGCCACAGCTATAGCAACAGCATTATGCATGGCTACTTGCTGTGGTCACAGCCAGTGGTTACAGCTACAGCTGAAGCTCAGCTCTCCTCACTCTTCATAAGTACTGATGTACTTTAAAAATGTGGCAGTGGGGGAGTCCTCATTCTTTTACAAAATAAAATTTAGTTTGTTGATTGTGTTTCTGTTATTGAATTACTGAAATGATAACTCAAATATGTGGATCAACCAGTGACACTACCTGATCAGAGCCTGGTAATTATAGTATAGCTTTTTTCCCTGTTAGAGGCAGGCCTAACATAGGTCTGTTGCTCCCCCCTGTGTTTATCTCATTGTGTGAGAAAAGTGACTATTTTTGTAACTTTATTAATTTAGAATGTCACACGGCAACATAACCTAAAAAAGTTGATAAATCTGTTACCAAAATGGTCAAAAATATCTTTACCAAAGGTGGATAGATTAGTCAATCACTGTCCAGCACTTCGTCCTGTCATTCCCCTGGCTTGGATATTTACACTTGACTTAGATAAGAAGTAGCTGAGCATTGCTGTATGATGTTTGTATGTAGTGTCAGCTTTGTGGACATAATCCTGGTATGCACAGAAAGCTATCCTGATGTCTGTTAGTTCAGTATCTGATTTACAAGCCAGAGTTGTGCTCTGTTAGCATGCACTGCTAGCTCTGTTTGAAAGTTGTGTTTTTTTTTAAAGTTGATACTCCCACTGAAGAAAAATTTGATGCCAGAGATGTTTTGCCTCATGTAAATTTCCTGCTGGCGCTGAAACAGAGCAATGAAGGGATGCGGCTTCCTGAGCCAAAGCAGACCAGGGATCAGTTCACCCTCAAGCTCTCTGAAGTTTGAGAGGAATTTTTTGCAAATCAAACACGCATTTGTTTGAGGATAGATTTAACAAATGAGATATGAATTAATGAGTACATTTTAAATGTAGGGCTGCAACAATTAATCGATTATTCATCAATTATTAAATCATCTCATCATCATTGTCATCTATGACATTATACTTAATATTTCTGGATTGTGAGTAAAACAAGATATTAGATTATGTCATCTTAGGTTTTGGGAAAAACTGATTGACGTTTTTCACGAACAACAATTAATTAATCGGGAAAATACTCGACTATATATCGAGTATAATCATGAGTTGCAGCCCTATTTAAACGTGATGGTAGGCATATTTTCCAACTTTGGGCAGAATGAGGCTAACTGTCCCCCTGTTTCTAGCCTTTATGCTAAGCTAGGCTAAAACAATAGTGCTAATAATAGTCTGCTGGCCAGCAGTGTGAACCTGGAAATGTTGAGAACCCTGAAGCTTTGTGTTAATAATGTTCAGTCCGGGCTCTCAGCATTTAGAAACTGCTTGCATATGATAATTACCATAACCATTTTGGGTGACTTAATTTTCATTCAAATTCAACCTGAAGTGGCCATATTTCAACTTCCAGTGGGCTGATTTTGATATAGTTTTGGTCTGTTTAGAAGTTTTAGAGGAAGTTAGGGGCAGCACAATTCATCCCACTAAAATCGTAATATATGATCAAGTGCAATATCCAAATCTCTTTTTGAAAAAGGAAAAATGTGTGAGAAAACAGCATTATTATGAAACACTGGCCTGGCCTAAAATTCTTGTTCTCCAGATGAAAGAAAACCAGGAATCATATGGCATATCGCAATTGCGATTTCAGTCAAATAACCACAATTTTTTATTATTATTATTAATTGTGCGGCTCTGATCGACTGGACTGGGCAGATAACTTTCATTCTCAAAAAGACAGTCAATTATTGAGTGCATTTTCCATTAGTTTTTTTTTTTTTTTTTCATTTTTTATATATATTATTTAGTTTTACACTTATTAGCAATACTTTCAGTTTTGACAGTATGGCTGATAAAACAGGAATGGGTGTGATTTCCAGTTAGTGCCCCCTTAAGCCTTTTTTTTTTTTAAAAATCTGTATTTTTTTCCCCCCTGTATCCGCCCCTGGCAAGAAGACGCTGCTGTGTGTCTTGAATATCATCATCAAACTAACTGCATCTGCGATCACTAAACCGAGTCGTGCCTGTTAACCCGTCAAACATGTGTAGACTACTGTGAAGAGCTGAGACCAAACCCGAGGCAGTTCACAAAACTTCTGCCACAGCCTGAGACAACTTATTACCTAATGCGCACCACTTTAGCAGCTACCTGTTGTTTGCTGTTCCTGTACCAATAAAGTGACTTGAACTGATACTGCATCGATGCCTCACCTGGTATGTGATTGCTTGTTCCCTTAAGTGTCTACAGATGAAACGACCTCTTCCTTCTCCTCCACCCGCCGTCCGAAATATTAAACAGATTGAATCGTCGTTCTGAAGTGAGAAGGCGGCATCAAGCTGCTGGAAACACAGCCGGAAGTATGGTGAATCTGTCACAACAATAAAAAGCACGGAAGCGTGAATTAAAAAACCTATTGTAAATAACATATTACCGAAGAGTCATTGTTTTTTAAAGTATATCATATATATTTTATATTATTGCAATTTGATAGTGTGCTAATTTGAAATCACTGACATATTATAGACAAATGATATGCATAACATGGATAAATAGATATGATTTTTTTTAGATTAAACATAACAAAACAAAATTTTAGTTTAGAAAATAAAGTACATTATTATTATTATTATTATTATTATTATTATTATTATTATAAGAAGAAGAAATAGAAGTAGTAATAGTACTATTTAATCTGTAATTATGATGTAGTCTGTAATTGGCCTAGGTTTTCTGACCAACCAATAGGCTTGCCACTCATATGTATTATACATCGGGATTATTTGTATAACTTGTTATATCTTGTTTCTTAATTTTATACTGATTTCACGTTGCTAACTTAGCATCTGGTCAGGGACAACGGCACAAACTAGCCTTTTGTCTTATTCTGACATATTTACAGTAATGATTTTAAAAAATAAATAAATAAATAAAAATGCTTGTACCTGAGAAAGAAAAAAGTAAATATTGATATGTTTTGGTGGAAATAACCTGTAGGCCTACTATTAGGAGCACGCCTGGTTATAAAACAACGATAGATGTTTTATTTTGAAAAGCAGTACCGGAAAACCTTCAGTGTGTAATTTACTAGACACCGGGTGGATCGGAGGAGCAAGGTTTCCTAAAAAGACAAGGGAAGAAAAAAAACTTATGCTGAAAGAAAACCTCGGACGTGAGGTGCCTTAACCTATTCAAATTTACATAATTAAGAAATTTACAGGCTTAAATAATAGAAACGTTGTTTTCTAATACGTTCATCGGTCAAAATGGATTCCCTATTAAACTTGAAAGGACGTAACGAAAAACGTCCTCCAATCTCAGGAGTCATCCATGACTCACTCAATTTGAGTGTAATCCTTGACACAAAGAAGAAGTAACCCCTAAATAGGACTTAAATGTGAACATTTGTTGAAAGAGAAGGGGGGAAAGGCAGAAAAAAAGGTATAGCCTCCTCTGACTGTGTGGGTGTGAACTGGAACATTCTTTGTCAGTGACAATCTGCTCATGTGTGTTTTTTTCACATACCTTATACAGTTCAGTCAACAGACAGCAGCTACGGCCACACCATTTTAATTGCTCCAAACAGTTGAGACACTTAACACGCCTTGAATATTCAATCAGGTGTTTCAGAGGATAAACCCTGAAGGCATCTGGGGATAAGTTAAAGGCTATAATGGAAATATTTGTATGATCATACACAAAGTTTGGAGGTCATTGAATCTCTAATTTTGCCTTTGAGATAGAATACCTAACCAAATACTAATCAATCCGGTCTTCAACAGACAAAAATAAAGCAGTTAATGCGCCCTTGATTTGACTGAAAGCATATTAGTCTCCAGCCACAGGGGAAAATGGATTCTGTCCATTTCTATTAAATTTATATTGAAATAATAGTTAGACAATTGAGGAAATCTGTCCTGTAAACACAATATAGCCTGCAGGTGTTTTGCTTTGCTTGTAAAGACTGGCAACAAGGGAACACAACTAGCTTGGCTTCATCCAAGAAAGTAGTCAGGCACATGAACCACAACTTTTAACACTTAATTTTTGTGAAAATTAAACTACTTTTGAGTGGCTAGAACCTTTAAACAGAGCCAGGCCATCCCCCACCATTTCCTCCTGTTTGCAGTCTTGCTGCTAAGCTAAGATGACTATCTCCTGTCTGTAGCTCCATATTTGTCAGATATGACAGCCGTATCTAATCAGTCTTCTTGTCTAGCTCTCGATAAGAAAGCGCAAAAGCATGTGGGTGACTGCAGCCATATTTCACTGCTATGACCACACCCTTCCTTTGGGTGACAGCGGGTGGCAAATCAAGTTTGTGTGTCTGTGGCAAGTTAAAAATATTACTGAGTAAAGGACATGAGTGCCAATTGTGTCTGTAGATCAAAGTGAATCAGAGAAGAGTCATAGTGATGGTGGAACTTCAAGTTTTTACTGTGGAAAAACATGATCTTACCATAAAACACCTGCTTTTATAATGATGTTTGGTTCAGCAGTACCAAAACAGCTAAATCAAGTGGCTTAATAGTATATAAAAAAGTGACAGCTGTCTGAAAGACATGACCTGATGTTCATTAGTTTGTTATATATGTCAGGTTGGTCCACTTTGATGGACTGAAAGGACTTTTTTCCCCCCTTTTTTCTTTGGAACAAATCAATCAATCATTGGGAAAGACATAATAGATTTTCTGGCCTGACAGGCTGTAGGATTTGGGCTCCTAATAGCTAAACAGTGAATACCTTTTTATTTTATTTTATGTGTTTGAACTGGCAAAGACCTTGGAATTCGTATTGACCACCAGTCAAATTAGAGCTGCTGTTTTCAACCAAAAAGGGAAGGAGCAAAGTACTCAAATGGGTTCTGCTCATCCATCTCCCAAAATGTGAAACCTTTGCTTTACAAGTATTAAGTGAAGCACTTTACATATACGAATCTATTTGTATTGCTAATGTGTGAACAGATTATAATATAACTTTAAAAAATTGGACCTTCCCCGACTTTAACAGCCCGTGAACTGTTTTCTTTGTAAAGGACACAGGATGGAAAATCTAAAGGATGTGACATTTATGCACGCTCCCTATACTCCCCTGCTTCTTCAGCTTCCCTATAGCGACAACATGCAACACAGGCTAACATTAACTTAAAAATGGAGTCCACCAACGTCAAATAAACAACCGGCTCCCACCACAACACAGGCCTAACTTTCCTTACTTCATCTATCAACATGATGCTTGTGAATCATGCTAGGTTTTCAGAGGTAGGAAGTAACTAAGTAAAAATACTTCATTACTGTACTTAAGTAGATTTTTCAGATATCTGTACTTCACTTGATTATTTCTTCTTCTGACAACTTTTTACTTTTACTCAGTAGATTTTAACACACATCTGTACTTTCTATTCCTTACATTTTCAAAAAAGGCTTTAGTTTTACTTTAGTTTACTTTAATTTTTACTTTAGTTTTAATGCATGCTATTTTTACTTCT
The DNA here is from genome assembly GCA_027495735.1 of Lutjanus campechanus. Lineage (NCBI taxonomy): Eukaryota > Metazoa > Chordata > Actinopteri > Lutjaniformes > Lutjanidae > Lutjanus > Lutjanus campechanus. Next base: position 10,314 of record JAJHUR010119155.1, read on the forward strand.
ACTTGAGTAAAGGCTGCGTGTGCTTTTGCCTTTGTCACTTTTGTGTATGTCATGTCATTGTTGTGGTCGATACCCAGAGTGCTCGTTCACACCTGTGAAGTGTGAGCACATGAGAGCAACAAGATGCTGAATTTAGCACACTTAATGGCCACCTGTGGGATTAATGATAAAGAATCTGAAAATTTCACACACTGTCGTACCTTTAAGGGATATGTGGACTCTTTATTGCAGTGATACTCAACTTAAGGCCTGGGGCCCAAATCTGGCCTGCAAAAGGGTGCTGGGTATTTATTACATCACAATGAAAATAAAGTGAACCACACTGAATGCTTTTCATTTGTTTGCCCAGTTGGTAAATGTTCAGTAATGTCTCTCATCTGCTGCTTGGGAAGCTTGGGAAGAGCTTAAATATGCCGTTTATTGTGTCCCTGGTTGGAGCAGTTCATGGTTTATTATTATAAATCAGTAATTGCATAATGAAAGAGTTTCCAGCTGTATAAACTCTTTCAAACGTAACCAAAGCATTTACAACTAAAATGCAGTAAAATATCTGATTTGTCAGTCCTTAAAAGTTAATAAGGTAATAAGTTAAGTTAAGAAATTAGTAAATTTGAAAATAAAGAGTTTCAAAGAAAGATGATTTATGGGTCTTAAATGTTTATTAATGAATTTATTATCTGGCCCTGGCCTCCTCTCATTTTGCAAAAGTGGCTTCTGAGCAAAGCAAGTTGAGTATCGCTGGTTTAGAGGCTGGTTGAGATGCTGTAAATATTTTTAAGGGTTGTAACCATGTCCTCTCGTGTCTGGTTTGCAGTGTTTTGCGATTTCAGGAAATTGTTCTCAATCAAATCCAGACTGGGTGGTAAATTAAAGATGGCGCCAGCGCCCTGCCAAAACTTCTGTATCCCAGAATGTTACCAAATCCAGTTTTCATCAAAGATCTGCTCTGTTGTACAGATCCAAGACAGCAGAGTTATAAACATTTAGCTTTGAAACAACAGTCAGAACAGACCCTTAGCTTTGAGAATGTAAACCTTCCAGTTTCCAAAGACTCAGTTGTAGCTTTAGAGCACGAGAGCATGTCACAGTACAGGTTTAGACATTTACAATGTCTGTCATTGCTTTGTTTTGAAGTGGGTGTACAGCACTGAGGCCTTAGAAAACACATACAGCTTTTCTTTAAGTACTTCAATATAAATGAGGATAATAATAAATAAGATGTATAAAAAAGGGCTGCTTGGGGATTATGATTTTATCTAAAGGCTAAGAATAGAATTAGATTAATATAAGGGTGCATTATATCAAACAATGTCCTCACAACCATTGAAGTAGTTTGTGAGAAACTTTCTCACAATCGTAATATTGAGAAAAAGACACTAACTCATTATTTTGAGATAATAAAGAGGAGATGAGCGTACAAAACACAGATCTAGCTGTTTGTCGCTGTTAACGGAGACTCCAGTCTGCAGTGTAAACCGCAGATTTGTAGAGCAACATTTGGCTGCATGATCAAAGAAAGTTTATATCACGTCGACACTTCTGTCCATACTCGCATGCTTCCTTTTTCACACTCTTCCTGAGTGCTTTGTCTCTGCTGCGAGTTATTATACAGCCTGGTTTATATCAGGTTTGAAATCAAACCCACATCTGGTAATGTGCGCGGCGCTTTACTTGACGTTGCCCAATCAGAATCTCAACAAAAGACACTGGCGTCTAAAGACAGGACAGGAAAGAAATAGAAGAGAAAATGGCAAAATCAGCCAGGCAGTGTGAGCGGGGCGTCAAGGGCACTGTGGCTGCTGGGTGTAAAATTTTTTGAGGGGCATAAGGCCAAACTGAGTGGGGGAAATTCCTGCCCTGGTACTGAATGAACCAGTAATATGTCTCTATCTGATGTGTTACATTACGTGCTATTCATTTAAATTAATGATGTATTTTTTATGTGAAATAAGAAATGTATAACCAGCCAGCAAATCATGAGGGGGGACCAGTGACTGTATCAGGGAGGCTACTGTCCTCCCTGTGCGGCGCCCCTGCATGTACCTAGTTGTTTGCATATTTGTGAGAGTGTTTACACCAAGGATGACTTGAAGAGGAGAGTGGGAAGCAAGACTGCAGTTGTGAAAGATCCTTCCACTCTGACTACACACCGAATAAAGATCAGAAACAGCAAGTTTCATGGATTATTACACTTTTCGTTGCTTTCCAGCTGCTTAGAAAGTGTTTGTGATAATTAACAGTCTCTCCCATCCTGGGGGAAATTAGATCACAGTGTACTAGACACCAGAAAACTGTGGTCTACTTACAATGACAAAGACTAAATTTGGCTCTGCCAGGTTTACTTCAGAGGCAAGATTCCTTCAGAGGACCCTTACGGGGTTAAATTTGCATCATTTCTGGAAAAACTGGCCCATTTTAAATACGTAAAGTGCTGATGGTAGCAACAGCATGATGATAAATTAGTAAGTAATTTGCACACTGGGCAAATTAAAGCTATAGCTTCTTCTAAAGTAACAGATGAGACTCATTTGAAAAGCCTCAGTGGTAATTTGGATTAATTTGGATATTTCTGTAGTTAAAATTAGAGTCAAATTTAAGGTCTGTCTATTTTGAACAAGTGTAATCTATAAAACCAGGCTCAGTCAGCATGGTGATCTACAGAATATTCCATTTTTTTTTATAATTTTATCCAAGCTCTCCATTTAACAGCATGTATTCTTGGACTGGGTTGTACCCACAAAGAATAATTTAATCTAAGATTAGTTCTAATCTGAGTTAAGTAAAACTAGATTTAAATGAGTAAATCCAGATTTAAAATAAGATTAAGAAGAGTTTTGCTGTTCAATTAAAAACTAGTCTTAGCTTAGTAAATCCAAGTTAAGTGATGCAAACTGAAATTAAATAGAGTTTAATAATTATGGAGGTTATTGCCTACCCAAAACTACCCCCAAAGAAATCTATTTGAATGCTGTCCGGACCTTGTAAGTTCACACAAGTTTTGGAGTTTTCTTTTCTTTCTTTCTTTCTTTTTTTTAATTTTTTTTTCTTTTTTTTTTTCCAAAATTATATTGATTATCAGCTAACTAAAAGGTTTTTGGTTTTTTTAAGTTATATTATTGACTGCCAGCTAGCTGCAACATCATCAGTTTCCCTCTGGGGATCAATAAAACATTTCTGATTCTGATTCTGAAAAGGTTATTAAAAAAAAAAAAGTTATAATGTTTGCTAACTAGCTAAAAAAGTTACAACATTTGCCAGCTAGCCAGAAGTTTACAGAAATAAGTTATATTGTTTGCTAGCTAGCTTGAAAGTTAACAAAACAATGTATTGTTTGCTAGCTAGCAAGGTTTTTTTTAGGTTACTGTTTGGTAGCTAACTAAAAAGTTAACTAGGAGTTTTTTTTGTGATCAACTGTTTATTGTTTATATTATAGACAGAAGAGACAATCAAGCATTCACTAGTGTCATACAATACCAGACAGTCTGCCCCCCCCACCCCATTTCCCTTGTTTCCATTCCCCTGACCCACTCCGCCCAAACCCTTTTAACCCTGGTGTGGAGAGAGAAGCTTCTCATAATCCATAAAATTAAATGTAATCTAGGTTTAGAGTGGATTTAAATAGAATCTTTCTTAATTTTAAGCTAGTTTAAAAGTTTTGTGCAACATAATTCTAAATTATGAATCATTGTTGGTGCAGCCCAGCCTTGATGCTCAGTTCACTGTTGGTGCTGTACTGGTGGGGTAAGTGTTGCATTCACATCGACACTGACACTATTTCTTTTCACAGTTTTAAATACAGACATAGGACCTCGATAAACACATACATATACAGAGCTTTGGGGTTTTCACTCTGACACTCCCTCATTCAGTCCATTTATCTCTCTCACAAATATTTACACACTTCCTGTCACTAACCACACTCAGTTGCTCAATAATTTCACTTCCTGCCTCAGGACTATTTCATTTTTTTATTGTCCTAACACTGACTATGTACATTTTCTACCACGTTACATTTTATTCTGGTACTGTATTCTAATTTATTTATTTTCATTTTAATTACATTTTTTATGTGAGATGTCAACATCACTATTCACTAAATTAAAGACATGGATTAGAAACTATTGCTAAATGCTCAAAGACCTCTAAGTGCGTTAAAAGCCCCAGTGTTGTTGTGTCTTAATTGGTTTCTGGTTTTCACTTTAAAAATTCATAAACTCTAAACGGAAATACATCTGCTGAGGCAGAAGAAGGCTGCACCAGTTATTTTGGCTTATATTGTTCTCATAAGGGCCACACTTTAAATAAGATCAACTTTATTGATCCCACCCTGGGAAGTGAAGTGTCACAGCAGCAGAAGTACAAGGACAGACACACAGGCATTCACTTTATCTTACAGTACACTAATAAATTGTAACAAGCTGTCCTGTATTAAATTAGACAAAAACAAAGACATAGTATGTTCTTAATTAGACAGTAATTACACCTTTATTAGACTCCATTAAAGGATAATTAGGGACACGTTACAAGGGAACTGTACTGTAACATACAGTGTATTATTACCCAGTGTTAGACACTTATTAATCTTTATTAGAGGGTAATAGGGACACATTGCAACATAACTGTACTGTAAGTGTAATCACGTGTCTGCTATACTGGTGACATACCCTGTCTGGCCAGTCTCACACAACTGACAGAGGAGTTAAGACCGATGCCTGCTTCTTTGCCTGCTTACAGTATTACAGTACGCCTGTGCCGTCACCCACATACAAAATATCTTTCTTCCTCTATCATTTTTTGCCTTTACTTGGTAGGTCTGGTTCACCTATTACTTTTAACAGGGGGAAATAGCAGATATGTGATTTCACTCCCCCCCCCCGATGGTCCAATAAGGGGTACAGCAGTGGGAAATACAACACTTAAGTTTATTGTACAATTCTGTTGTAATGTGTCCCCATGTACACTCTAATCAAGTCTAATTAGGGTCAAACAGTGGGAAAAATACACTTTAGTTTACAGTATACTTCTGTTATAATGTGTCCCTTATTACGCTTTAATGCAGTCTAATAAGGCTCTCACAGTGAGGTATAAAACACTTTAGTTTACAGTACAGTTCTGTGGTAACGTGTCTCTAATTACCCTCTAATATCGACTAATAAGGATATAACAGTGTTAAATAATACACTTTAGTTTACAGTACAGTTCTATTGTAATGTGTCCCTTATTACCCTCAAGTATGGTCTAATAAGGGTATAACTAAAGTCTAATAAAGAAGATTATTTCTAGTTATTGTCTAATTTTGGTCTGGTACATTTTATTAGTGTGCTATAAAATAAAGGGCAACAACATTGACTATAATTTATAAATTAGTATACATAAATACTGTATACACTAACATAGCTAGTAACTATCAATTGTATTGAGACAAAATAGCCACAAATAAGTAAGAAGAGAAAGTTGCAATAAGAAGTTAAAAGCATTCATAAAGTTTTGCAGTTCATCAGAAACTAGTGTCAGGTGGTGTTATAGTGAAACTGCAATGTATAGTCTCATGAAACTAATGGGAGGTGACAGGGTGAGGGAGGTGGAGGGGTCAATCTACCCTGGAGCCACTAACATGGTAATTCAGCCATGTCTGTAGGTGATCGAGTCAGGGCAGGTGTTTTTGTTTTGTCTTTACCACAAACACCCATTTAACTTGTTCAACCTGTTTTCCAGTAAGGTGAATGTTTTTCAGCAGGATTCCCACAGGACAGGAGCAGCTCTCCCAGCTGAGAGCACCTGACTCCACCTGCAGGTAGATCACTGGCTTCCTGTCTGTTAGGAGGCAGCAATCAAGTCATCAGTCCTCCAAGCTCTGAAGTGTCCGGACGACACCAAGGGAATGAAATAAGAAGGAGGGAGCTTTACATCACTATACGACATTCTGTTTGGTGCCAGACTTTGGTGAAGCTTATGAGAGATACATGGAGAAGTGGACAGCGTATGAACTCTGATGAAGAAATGCCTCTAAAAAAAGAGGAAGACAATAAAAAACACATGTTGACATAACACATTTGGACTACACCTTTTTCAGATGACAAACCTCCGAATATTCTTATACAGTACACTCCTGCACAAACCTGTACAGCTACTTTCACGTGACTAACATATTGTATGTATTTTATCCATATCTTGCTGTCATTTCTGACTTGTAGCATTTGCTTTTCATCCTTCTTTATGTTTTTCTACTTATGTTTATTATTATGCAGAAAAAATCTCTGTCCAATCTGTTTGTTTTCTTTCCTTTAATCTTTATGCTACACACCATGTGTGTATTATCACCTGTGTGCAATTATCATCCATGTAGATGTCAGTACTTACATTTTTTTTAGTACTTTATATTTCTTAATTCTCAGACATAGATATATATTTTTTCTATTTTTTACCTTTATTTTGTCAATATTCTATTGTCATTCACCCCCCTTTCTATCTGTACTACTTGAATTGTTGTATGCGAATTCCCCCGGTGTGGGATCAATAAAGTTTATCTTATCTTATCTTATCTTGTCACTAAATTCCTCCAATGTGTAAACCTACTTGGGACATATCACATCTAGTAACTCTCCCAAA
>JAJHUR010119158.1:0-10765 GCA_027495735.1 Lutjanus campechanus
CATATTAATCTCTGACAGTCTTACCTTTGCTATGTGCTGCAGTCAGTCAGCAGTCAGTAGGGTTAGGGTGATTGTGAGCTCCTGCTGATGTACAGTCCAGACTGTGTGACTGAGAGGTTCACCTGTCTCACCTGTACCTCTACAAGCTTCTCCCCGGACACGCCCACAGCCCCGCCCTCAGTGACAAAGACATGCACATGCAGCAGGAATGAGTCACTCACTGTTTTAGGTGTAACTTTCAAAGGCTGTACTGGTCTTCTTTTTAAACTTGTTCTTTGTTTCAGGGAGATTTTGAGGGAGCGTGTGTGTGTGTGTGTGTGTGTGTGTGTGTGTGTGTGTGTGTGTGTGTGTGTGTGTGTGTGTGTGTGTCACAGTTTTAAGTGAGAATAACCAGTTGCTGCTTTGTGTCCCTGCAGCAGACTATTTGACATAACACAGACTGGAGGTGAATGTAGTTTTTGTCCTGGAATGTGACCAGAAGGCCATCAACATAGTTTGAGTGACAGAAGTTTACACATATGAACACACACTCAAAATCTGACCAGAGGAAGTGTACAGCAAGTTGTCCTGATACCAGAATTTGAAATTACAATGCAATACTAGTATATTTAAAAAAAAAAAAAACGACACTTGATACCTGTTTTGATAGCGCAAAAAAAAAGTTCTTGGCACGCAAAATAGGATTTTTTTTTTCTTTCGTTCTTTCTTTTTTTAACATGAACAACTTGCACACAAGTTCTGGTACAGAAAAAGTCGGGCAGGAAAGGCAGGAAAATAAGAACTGAACTGAACAGAGGTCTGGTATTGAAAAGTACAGAAGTACTGATACTTTTGACAACCTTAGTAAAGAATTCACAAGACTGTTTTTCAGCGTTGAAGCACAGGTGGCAAAATTTGTCTCACAAAATGTTCTGGGAACATATATAATCATTTACAAGAAGGCTACAGAAGGAGATTTCGATGTAGTTCCCTCCTTTATTTATTGATTGGTTGGGACTGGTAGAAGAAATACATTATAAATATAGAACAAATAAATTTATATGGAGGACTGCTGAGGATGAGCTAAGGAGGCTCACAGCCTGAGGGAAGAAGCTGCTCTTCAGTCTGATGGTACAGCAGTGGATACTTCTGTATCTCCTGTCTGATGGCAGCAGGGTGAACAGGCTGTGGCTGTGGTGGGTGCTGTCTTGTAGTATCCTCTGCGCAGACACTTTCTGTCTCTGATATCACTGATGCTCAGTAGATGGGTACCAATGATGTTCTGGGCAGTAGGTGCTGTAGAGTTTTTCTGTCCTGGGCAGTGCACATCTCATTCCAGTTTGTGATGTTTCCAGTCAGGATGCTTTCAGTTGCTCCTCTGTAGAAGATAACAAGAACATAGCACAGGAATTTTTCCTTCTTAACTTACCTTAAGAAGCTGTTTCTGAGCCTTCTTGACCAGGGTGCAGATGTGTGGTACACTACAGGTTCTCTGTGATGTTGATTTTCAGGAACCTAAAACTGCTCACCTGCTCAACCTCAGCTCCACTGATGAAGACATGGCTGTTCACCTTTACCTCCTGTCTTCAAAAATCAGCAATCAGCTCTTTGGTTTTGCTGACGTTGAGCTGGTTGTTTTCTGTGCACCACTCTGTAAGACTGTAGATTTCTTCCTGATAAAAAGTCTTATCATTGTTTGAAAATGTGCCATCTACAAACTTCACAATAGAGTTTTCTCCGTGTCGGGGGCTGCGTGTACAGTAGGAACAGAAATGGGCTGAGCACGCAGCCCTGTGGGGCTCCGGTGTCGAGCACGAGAATATCACTGTGTTTGGGCCATTATATTCCTCTCATCTAAGTCTCTGCCATAAAGCAAGTAAGTCTAAGGTCAAACTATTCCTGGGCTGGCATGATGCATCAAATGAAAACTAAATTTTGCTCTTTTCAAATTTGTGTTTACAGTATCATGGTGCTGCAAACAAACATTATGGAAGTAAATTATAAACACATGGCCACACAAAGGACATATTTTATTGTGTGGACATGGTCACTTGTTACTTTATCAGGAATATACAAACCTGTTTTGTTGTGTTAACGTCATTGAATGTCAGCTCAAAAGATGTCTGGAAAGATTGGCATTTTCTTTCAGTCAGCTGGGAACAGGCCAGTTCAACCACATTTTTCTGCTGTTGGTCACTGGATCACAGAGCACTGCTCGGGGATGAGTGTGTTGCCTAAGTACACCTTACATATGTGTTGAGAGAGGCTGGAAAATATAATTTGTAAGGATTTGAATCAGTGACCTTACAAACCAGAGCCCATTTATAAAGGCAGAGCACATCAACCCTGCTGACCTTTTCTCATTCAAGCACATGTTCAAAACCATAGGGTTTTTATTATTTGTTTTATGTAATTAAGATCCAACAGTTTAGAAATGTTACAAAAAGTGTCTATAAAACTGATATAATGGTGCATCAAAGTAAACAAGTATCTATTTGGTTTCTACAACATATTTTGATCCCTGAACCTCATTAAATGTCTGAGTGTCTTTGCATGCTGGTGGTGAATGTGAGAGGTTATATCTCAAAATATGTCAACCTTCATTTATTATCTATTTAAACATACATGTGCTTCCCCAAACTGTGCTTCACCCTGAAACACCTCAGCTGGAGGATCCACAGTAGTAAAGGTGTGTGTAAAAACATGGGGTGTTGCCTCTGAACATGATGTCAGCTGGGTGTGTGTGTGTGTGTGTGTGTGTGTGTGTGTGTGTGTGTGTGTGTGTGTGTGAAAATGTGTGTTTCGATGGGCCTGATGAACAACATTCCAGAGAATAGACCAATCCTTACAGAGTTTTACATTCTGTAAAAAGACTGAGGTGTGTGTGTGTGTGTGTCATGATGTTTCTATAAACTGGGACATTTTTAAGTGATTACAGGACATGGGTCGATCCCTTTTCTCTTCAGTAGCTTTGACACGATGTTAATGCTGACACTAATGCAAATACTAAGAGTAATAGTTCATCCATTTCCCATAATCCAACTACATATTTCTATTAAAGACATGGGCAAACACACAGAAACACACATATTTTTGTTGGTGCTGCTGACATTAGAACTACTTAAATCACGACTCCACGTGCGTTAGTTTCCTGGTTTTTCAAATGGCAAAAAGTGGTGGTCTAGGTTACAGCTCTGATGTCGTCCCGTCAGGTCACGCTGGAAGACATTTTTAGAGGTGTTTGGGAAAATGGAATTTTGAAGCTAAAACATTTGTACTTTGACCAAAATTTGATTGTTTGGATTTTAATACATAAAAAACACTACTGGGAAGCTACAAAATGATACAACAACAACAACAACAACAACAACAACAACAACACCAATACTTTATACTATAATTTGATTGTGGCAATATTAGTTAATAGGGAAAAATGACAAAATACAATTTTGAGTTTCTTTTGAAAGCACAGTGACTGCTGAACTGTAGTTGAATTAAAAGATGCATCAGTTTACAACAGCAATTTCAGAATAATCTAGTTTACTTATAGGTATAGTTGACAATCATCTGCATAACATCAGAGGTCAATGAATTGGGGCTTGGATTGAGCCTTGTTGTGAAGAAACTGTAAAAATAGGGGTTTTGTTTGTATTTTCAAAAAAAAATGTGAGTAAGGAAAAAGGAAAATAGAAATATCTATTTTTTGTACTTAAAGGTGCAGTATATTGATTTTCTTTTTTCATCTCTTTTCTTTTTTATTTTGTTGCATCAGGAACAGAGGATCTTCTTTCAGATGTGCAGTGACAATAGTTTTTTTTTCTGAATGGTGATTGCATGACTTTTTCCTAACATTGTTTTTGGCAAATGCAGACATTCAGCAAGAAGAATGCTGTAGCTTTGATTTTTTTAAAAATCGACAAATGAAAGAATTCCAAGATGGTTAACACTCTTCCCTTCATAACATAGACCTAGTCTGACCTCAAAGTGTGTATATCAACTCATTTTAATAGTTCATCTTTCTTGACATTAGTGAAAAAAGGGGAGAGATGACAAAAAGTCACCAAGTAAAGGCAGCAGGCAGGTAATGAGGAAGTAGGAGGTGATGGCGAGAGGGAGGGGAATGGAGGAAGTGGGTATAACCATGAATATAAAAATAGCCTCTGACTCAGCCGGTATAAATACTGTGTGAGTGGAAGTTCAAAGCCAGAAGAGTCTCAGTCTACCTGCTGCCTGTTTCTCTTTCTACCCCTATGCTTGTCAATCTTTTTTCTTATCAATGTGACTGTCTGTTTACCTACACACCTGTTTACCTGCTTGTGTGTCTTTTAGTTCTCTTACCCTTTGATGTGGAGGACAACAACAAAAAATCGACTCCTATTGTGTTTGGAAAGGTACTCATTTTGCATCATGTTCAACAATTAATTAGCATTATTGCTTTCAGTTTTATGCTTTGGTGAATTTTTTTCTACAGTATATATCATCAGTAATTGGATGAGGACTGAGTTGATGATTTTAAAAGAAATCTAACACATTAAATAACACTCCTAATAATTCTTTATTAACTCTCTTTATTAACTCTCTAAATTTATGGTGTTTTACAGTTTGCAGTAAAAGAGGACAAATGTCATTTACAAGAAAATTAGTTGTCAGACTTGATGTTAGAAGCAGGTGGAACTGGAGTCGGTCCCTGGATGCTGCACAGTTGCTGCCCACTGCTCCAAATACTAGGATGGATTAAATACTGAGAATGAATTTGACTGTATAAATGTACTGTGTACGGTGATCACAATAAAGTTGACCTTTACCTTCAGAACGACAGAAACACCTCATCTGCACCAGCATTATACACACTCAGGCTCAATGGGGATGGTCCATTATCCCGAAACTCTAACTGTCTGAAAAATATCCCATTGGACCGAAAGCTCACTTGTCCGGCAGCCTTTTATCCTGATAAATACCTGCAGTTGGATCAGGGTTAAGTGTTAAACTCTCCTGAATTTATTTTGGCATGGGAAATTTGTCTGTGACAGTAAAATTGTTGACATGTGGTTTGTGGTTAGTAAGGCCAGAATGTAAGGCCTATTGAGGCAAAAGCCCTGCTGATTGAGCTCCATGGACAGGACTGGCACAGAACTAACAGCTGCAGAGAGAGTGTGTATTTTCAGAGCAATGGACCTTTGGAGCAATGGGTGTTTGTTTTCAGGGCAAATGGGCTTTCAGTCCAGTGGGTTTCAGATTAATGGGCAACAGTGGCATGACACCGCCATATGTCTCAGTATTAATGACTGCACACAGAAGGATTTTGAATACACAGAAATGTATTTTGGGATATTCATCTTGTTACACCTTTTACATTGTTTTCACCTTGTTGTGTCTTTTAGTAATTGATGCAGTTTTCATCCTGTTATGTCTTTTTATGTTTTCATCTTGTAAGAAGTAGAGAGTAAATATGTCTGTGTTAAAATGTAGGGAGTTGAAGTATAAAGATGTGAGAAAAATAAATGCTCAAGTAAAAATCTACTCAAGTACAGAGACAAAGAATTTGTACTTAGTTATTTCCTATCTTTGATTCTTCTTATTATGGCGTTGTGGATGCTTGTTAAGTTGGCATTAGCTAACAATTTAGCTATATATACTAATGCTGATAGACAATCTATGATAATATATTAGCTTGTAGCTAACTAACTTATCAAGCAGTACAGTACATACAGGCACAATCTCCTTGAGAAATACATCCACAGCAACATACCTTTTGTAACATGTGTGTGTCTGTGACTGTCGCCTTCAGGTATTACAGCGAGTAATTATTCCAAGAATGTGTCCTGTCTAACGAGCTGATTAATGGTTTCCTGATGTTAAGTTCAACAGAGTGCCAAAGTCTTTCCATGAGCTCAGGCCAAGCAATTTATTGTCTCACAAATGATTTATTTCATTCGTCTCATGCTGATCTACTAAACATACCAGAGCCAGGTGGCCCTATACTCCCACTACACAGATTGCGTAGGGCCCTGCATATTATGCAAAGGCCCTGTCTACCCCTCTATCCTCTGGTCATAAAGAAAGAGAAAAAAAAAAAACACCATGAGAGTGAATTATGGCAAAAGCAATCAAGCAATTTTGTGTTCTCTGCTCTCTTTTGTAGATGTGCATCTCTCTCTCTCTCTCTCTCTCTCTCTCTCTCTCTCTCTCTCTCTGCATCTCTTGCTTGCCAAACATTTCCAGGGCTGTTCAGTGACTTTGTACCTGACAAAAGGGAGAAATGCCAGTGGGCAATGGTGTTTATAAACTGCAGGAAAAGAAGATAACCACATCATGTGTGAAATAGTTTCCTATTAGATGTTTGTGTATAATTAATAATTAGCCTATGAAAACCACCTCCCTAAACGTATTCTTGAGATATCGCATTCACAACAATGGGATGACTTGAAAACGTAATGCCTGTGGCAAGTTTTTCCACAAAGAGTGAATCACAGAGGTCCATCAGCATACAGTCATGTTTGTGAATCACTCATCGGTCAAGTAGTATTCAAGATAAGCTGTGGGCAAGCTGTAAATCTGTTGATCAAGCAACCATCAAGCAACCGCACATGCGTGCAAGCGGATGCATGATCCCCTCCAGGATCCAAATACCTTATCATCATCAGTGAGCTCAGAAATAAACTGTCACACCCCTTTAACTGTTGTTTCATACTGATAAAAGTTCCAGTGGAGTGTATAGACGACATTTCATTGTCTATATACGGCACAGTGCTTTTACAAACTAAACATTCCTGCACCAATGCTGGATTAAAACTTTTCTCTTGTCATCATTGCCTCTCATCAGTCAACACACTGCTGTAGTATAGGGTGTGGTCTCACACACACACATGCACACACACACACACACACGCACACACAAACACCGAAACCTGTGCTGTGTCGTCCCTTCTTTGATAAAGCTCGGCCATGTCAATCAAACACTGTACAGATGCAGATAATTGCAAGACACTTTCTCATCCTAACTTGTCACATACCAACAGTTTGTCACCGCCCCTTAGAGTCTGATACTGAAGCTGACTGAAGGCTAGTCATGTGGCGCCTATAATCTTACATCTTTTAATAACGTTTGGTTTCACAGGGGACATGAGCCCCAATCTCCTGGGTGAAAGTCCTGTATTTGCTTGAGCCATCCATCAACCCCACCTCCTCCATGTGTGGACTTTTTACCTCTTTATACTACGTCAACAGCCCGGGGCATCCTTTAGATGGGTGTACATTGAACACACTTGCCCTGTGCATCCATGTCTATATGAGTCACTTTGGGGTGGTGACAAATCGCTGGTATGTGACAAGTTGGGAGTGAGGCGGCTGGTAATTATCTCTGCATTATTAGCTACATCCCTACTCTCTAAAGTAATGTCTAGACACACCTGGCAATGCAATGCAATCTCAAAATTATATATTTATATTCATATACTACCTTTAGGTAGCTTTTTAGGGCTGTATCTGAGAGGTGTAAAATTTTTGAGGGTATATCATCTTCAAGAGTTCTTGTATGATTATGTCTTGTGTCTTGTATTTTTGCTATCTACTATAGTCTACTTCTTCATCAGTGCATTGGTTCTCAACCTCAAGCTAAAACTAAACTAAAATCACAATTTATATAAAAGACATACATTTCTAGAAAATAGACATTTACAAAAGGGAGAAGTTCTAAGAATGGAAACAATTGAATTGATGTTTATTTTGGACAGTAAAGCTTTGAAACTGATCACTTATTCTTTTGGTGTATGTGCACGTGTGGGCTGAAGGGCTCAACGTTCCTCCAAGGGGCTCCAAGAAAAAAAGATTAGGAACCACTATTTTAGTAGACATTCTCCATTAGAAAATGAAGTGTTTCCAATTATTTGTTTAGATTTCTTTTTTGTTGTTGTTGGTAAAGAGTATTTATTGTGATGGCAAAGCCACGTATCAATCCTGGGATCCACTGTATGCACTTACTGCTGCCACTCCCACCACAAAACATTAGGGTTTGGAACAGCTGTTTTTGAGCCAATACCTTCATACCTACAGGATCAAATATTTTATAAGACATTTCTTTGGCAAACACTTTCAAAAAAATTCTTGTGTTATCGGTTATGCTCACCCATGGTATATTGTTCAGTTGTATAATTGTGTAAAATTTAATACTGTCACATTCTTTAAATCTGTGTGCAAATTAGTCATCTCTGTCCACATGTGCATCATGCATGTGCATCAGTGGCTGTGCGTCAGGCTCCAGCCTATGACACTGAGAACACTGTGGCATGTGACCTGGCCTGCTGAGCCACCTGTGTTCCACTCGCATCACTTCCTGTCTCCTTTTTAGGCCCAGAGAGGATGATGAACCAGTTTTATTTTTCACCCCAGACAGCTGGCAGCCTGTTGTGCACATAATTAATGAACTTATAAGGTTTTTTAAATTTATTTCCTTTATATACATACACTGTAAAATAAATAGATAAAACAAACTGCCTGGGTTGGCTTAAAATTTTAAGTTGACTGAATCTCAAAAGACAGTTTGAGATAACCGAGTAACATTCAAAACAAATAAGCTTTTCTTGTCAAATAAACTCTATATTAATTTAGTAGTTTAAGTTTAAGATATTAAGTTAACCTAACAATCTTCTTCAGTTTGATAAACATTACAAACAAATTGGATTTCCTTTTACGTTTTTTTCTAAGTTGAAGAGTCAGTTCTTCATTTCACAAAAATAACTTACAGCTGCAGCCTTTCATGTTGGAGCTACTTTGTTTCATTAAGGACAAAAAAAGACTATATGTAAAACTTCTCCCAGTGAATTTATTATATTTTTAGAATAAGTAAGAAGGGACTGAATTCAATACTAAACTTTTTCATGGTTCACATGGTTTTATTTATTATTGTGAAAACAAGTGATCATGACTTATCTTAAAGTGCAGAAGAAACAGGTTAAACATGCTTCAATGGACTCACAAGGTATGAAGGCCTGTCCAGTGCTCTCAAAGGGGAGACACTACTTGCTGGAAAAAATGGGATGATTGGATGACTGAGGTAACTGATGTGGATATTTGGCGTCTCCCTTTTAGCTTGTGCTGAATCGGTGTCTAATTAGGGGAGGTGATTTAAGAAGACGTGTCTTTGACTCTGATGAAGATGCAGCGTGGGTCGAAACATTAGTCTTTTAAGAATAAACATTTTTTCCACCTCAGTCTGTGCAGTCCAGTGTTTTTGGATCAATCATCCAAATTTTTCCTGTGACAAGAGTTTCTTAAATTCAATTACAGTAGAGAAACACAGCAAGTTTTCATCATATGTTTTCTTCAACAAATGAAAAGCAGGGTCTGAGGAGACAGAACACTGAAATAATGCATGCTGGGAAGTCTGCCCATATGCTTTGAAACTTCATTTAATGAATTGATTGAACTTTGTACAGCACATTCATTTAACTCATTATTTCAAGTCAAAAGACTTCAAGTTAGAATAACTAATGTTTATATGTTTTAAAGGGCACTGAAAATAAACACTAGAAATCTTAAGTTTGTGTATTTACATTCTTGTATGTGTGTGTGTGTGTGTGTGTTTTTTTTTTAACATCTATACTTTTGAAGTATTTAGTCAATCAAGCAGTATTATTAAAGAAATCATTCACCTGTTGATTCTTTCACTTATTCTGTTCTACCCTTTATAAATTATTAATACAACAAAATATTAACTCAACCTGCAACACAATCAGCACCACCTGCAGAATCTCATACTTGGTGTTCATTGTTGTTGTTTGTCTGTGCTGCATCTCTCAGAGATCACGGTCCAGTCAAACAGAGCAACAGTACTGTTTTGTTTTAGACGCTCTGTAAACAATATGAAGGACAGCAAGTAGTAGACTCCAAATCAACCACTGTCAGCAAATGTGAAGTATTTAATGGTATATATATATTTTTAATACATCAAAAGAGCTCAGCTGGAAAGTGACAAAGAACCATCCTCTGTTGGTACATTGTTGCACCTGCTGTTGTACAGTACACAGCGCATATTGCTTTCAGACCTGTTGGAGCGTATTACTGGGGTGTATCATGGCTGCTTACTACAGAAAAAGCAAGGATATATGTGAGCTGTTTATATTCAGTTTGACCCAAAATGAGTCTGAGGTGTCTGTTATTTGATAATTCCCCTCAAATAAATCTAAAGTAACGGGCCTGTGTTGACAGTGCAAGGAGTAGAAAGTAGAGATATTTGTGTTAAAATGTAGAGTAACAGTAAAAAGCTGTGAATAAATAAATACTCAAGTAAACCTGAAAACTCTGCAAACAGCAAGCGTTTTTAAGCAACAAATGTAAATGACTGACTACAGAAAGAAAGAATTAGTATGTACAATTATACAAATGTTATTATTATTATAAAATGATTTATATTTAGATGTATGAACAGTGACTTTCTTCTTTACCTAACGATAATTGTTTTTAGTCTGCTGAACTCAGACATCTGAGGTACCTAATGGGAATAACTCATTCTTTGATAAAAAGGGATTTTTAGGCCTCAGCTCGACTGTGGAGTGGAATGACTCCGCCTGATGGTGAACGTACGTCCTGTCCTGAAATAGTTCTCAATTTCCTCCAGTGAGCGGCCACGAGTCTCTGGGATGCACACGGCGTTGAACAGCAGGCAAAGCACACACACCACCATAAAACACAGGTAGGGGACATAAAGTCCGTAGCTGTCCACCAGGTGTGTGAAGGCGTGTGTGAGCATGAAGGCTGTTAACCAGCTGACAGTCACACACAGACCTGA